>PVKS010006793.1:16125-56888 GCA_004027875.1 Aplodontia rufa | reverse complement strand
CATCTCCATCATTTGATATCAAAAGCCATAATATCTTCTCTAATGGCTGAGTAATGTTCCATTGTATACATGTACCAAAGTTTTTGAATCCACTCTTGAGTGAGGGGGCATCTGGGTTGGTTCCATAGTCCAGCTATAGTAAATTGAGCTGCTATAAACATTGATGAAGCCACATCACTATAATATGCTGATTCTAACTCTTTTGGGAAAATACCCAGGAGTGGGATAGCTGGGTCATAAGGTGGTACCAGCCCTAATTTTTTAAGGAGTCTCCTCACTGCTTTCCAGAGTGGCTGAACCAGTTTTTAGTCCCACCAGCAGTGTGATTGTGTTCCTCTTTTCCCACAGCCCCTCCACCATCTGTTGTTGTTCGAATTTTCCATTTTTGCCACTCTAACAGGAGTGAGAAACATTTATACTTTTAACAGTGAAAATCAGGATTTGTTTTTCCCCCTTGGTTTAATTTAGTATCTTAATTTGCTGGGTCATTCCTTTAAATCCAATTAATTTCACTGATGAATCTTTATGAGATTATCTTAGCTCATGAGATGGAGGGGATTGGATCTAATTAGTCAGAAGCTGTGTGGTTTACATAGGGTCATAGAACTAAATTTAGAGACGTGTAGAGAGTTTGTTCAGATCATTCTTAACTACTTTAGAAAGTGGTTTATTCTTTATAATCAGTAATTATATAAAATTATTGGTGAGGTTTTGCTTATTAAAAGAATGTTAGTTTATAAAATGTATAAATTCCTGGCCATTTGCTATATTCATATTAATATTTTCATTGTATGGGTATCAGTATAACTTTATAGTTTTAAATCATCACATTTTCAGAAGTTTCAAAAGTGTTGTTTTCAGAGTGCTCGTAGAGATACTTTTGATTCTTTGCTGTTTACTTCTAAGTGGAATTTTAATGAAATAGCCTCCCTTTGACTTTTTTTTATACCGGGGATTGAACCCAAGGGCACTTAACCAGTGAACCACATTCCTAGCCCTCGTATTTATATTTTATTTTGAGACAAGATCTCACTGACTTCCTTAGGTCCTCTATAAGTTCCTGAGGCTAGCTTTGAATTTACAGTCCTTCTGCCTCATCCTTCCAAGTTGCTGGGATTACACATATGCACCACTGCACCCAGCTCCCTTTAACTTTTTGTATTGAGGCACTTGTTAGTTTTACTAATTTCATTTTTTATTTTGTTACTATTATTTTATTGAAAGTGTTGCTTGATTATTGTGGTAGTTATCCTTAGTTTGAAGAGGAAATTCAAGACAAGACCTGTATATTTGAAACAAAAATTTTTGATTACAGAAGGGCTACATACTAGAAAGAAATCCAAATAATGTGGAAGCCTATAAATTCTCCCCTCTATCCCTCTGCAACCACTCTTAACAAGTTTGTGCCTTCTAACCCCTTTTCTGTGCACAGCTAAGAATTGGATTGTAAGTGTTTTCTTACAATAATAGAGTCATTAATTATATTAACAGGTGGTATTTTTATGAAATGATTCAGTCACATTATGTATAGATTTTTTTTTATTTGAAAGGTTTGTATTTCACAGTACGTATGTACCATAAGTAATCATTGTTTTGTTGAAACTGATGAAAATTTTTTCATTATTATGTGCAAAGAAGTCCGTTGGTTTATGTGTGAAGTTTTACTGTAGAACGATTCATAGGAGTTGACTTGGAAACTCCTGGTATGTACGTTTATATTTTAGAAAGCTATTACCAGGGGCTGGAGCGGTGGCTCAGCGGTTTCGGCGCTTGCCTGGCAAGCACGAGGACCCGGGTTCAAACCCCAGCACCACGTACACAACTGAGTGTTGGAGCAACTAAGGCCATGTGAAAAACTAAAGTTGTTTCTCTCTTTCTCTGTCTCTCACTGTCCCTCTCTCTTTGAAAAAAAAATAAAAAAATAAAAAAAGAAGGATATTACCAAATTTCCCTCTAAGAAAGTTAAACCGCTTTGTTTTTCCATGGCTGTATAGAAGCTGAAGATGCCATATAATGACCAGTTTGTCACTTTTTTAAAAAGAAGAAAAACTTTAAATTTCTTAGATCAGTAGTGAGTTTAAGCACTTTTATTTTCATTGCATTTAAGCAAATAATTCTCATTACTTTCGATACATTTACAGTTTTTAACTTGTCTTTAAAAAAGAGTGTGTAAACATATTACATATGACAAACAATTTTTCCACATGTGGCCATGCCAAGAACTACTACAGGTCTGAGTCAAAGTCTACCTTGCTTGTTTTGGCTGGATCAAAGGAAGATTCTTTTAGGTTCAGTATGCCATGTCCAACATGTAAGGCAGGATGTGTCTTTGTATTTTTATCCAGTGGGAAAAATATTGTAATGTTATGTTATTACTTAATTGTGAAGAAAAGCCTGTTTATAAGTTGTCCTGAATAGGTTCAATAGCCCCACCCATATCGGAAACATTAAGAAATGTTCAAAACCTAAACACTGAATTTGTAGAAAGGCTTATTAGTAATGTCGATATCACATTAAACAAGACACCGACTTAAGGGAGAGCTCTGTGAGGCAGTTGTTGAAAGTTGATTTTTGCATAGGAGAGGCTGAGATAGTTCCTTGATTTCGAGGTTTAGCAAATGTCAAGATTTAGGACTTCAGCTGAGAAACGGGCTGTTATTACCCAAACAGGAGACTTGTTTGAGTGTTAACAATATGAATAGCCTTCAATGATTCTTCATATTGTGAGACCAGAGGAAGTAGGACTAGAGGAATGCTTGCATAATGCCAAAATGTCATTGTGGTCCTCAACTGAATTTAAATTTTTATATTAAACACATTAATTCATCGTATTCACCGTCATTATGTTAGTGTCTTAAGATGTCCTTCAAATGTAGAATGAATTCTTTGTTTGATATATTTTTCTGTTCACTTGCCTTTCCCCCACCCGGTGTAAGAACGCGACCTCGAGATGATATCCTCAGTAGACGTGAAAGATCAAAAGATGCCAGCCCTATCAATAGGTGGTCTCCAACTCGAAGAAGAAGTAGATCTCCCATTAGACGAAGATCCCGCTCCCCACTTAGACGTAGCAGATCTCCAAGAAGAAGAAGCAGGTCTCCTAGGAGAAGGTAAAGACAATTACATGATGTTATCCTTTTGGTTCATTAACCTTTGAATGTTTTTGAAGTTCCATTTAGCTCAGTTGTTAAGTTTTCCTAAAGATCTTTTATCTCTGAAAAATTTTAGCTGTGATCCCGTAGTTTCTGTTTGCCAGCATGTGATATTTCATAAACATAAAATTCCTTTGATATAGTTTCCCTCCAAATTTATGCAAATCATTGCTCATTAAAAACTCAAGTCTGTTAAAAATAGAACTTTGTCTCTGAGAGAGCTGAATATCAAATGAGCTAGGCTTAAAGATTTTTGTTATTTTAACTGACAGAATCAGAGAGTGGTAAATAAGTAGCCCAGTTTCTTGTCATTTTGTAATTGTGGTTATGTATATAATTGACTCTTCCTGAAGAATATTTGCCAAAAAACCTATTTAATTCACTGTTGGCTGGCACACACCTATAATCCAGTGACTGAGGCAGGAGAATTGAAAAGTTCAAAGCCATCCTTAGCAACTTAGGTCTCAAGATAAAATATAAAAAGGGATAGGGATGTGGCTCAATGGTAAGGCACCCTGGGTTCAATCCCTGGTACCATTTTTTTCTAACACACATGTAGTTAGTTAATCAAAAAGAATGGTTTTAAAGCAGGATATCATATTTTAAAATCCATATATACATTAAATCATAAATTAACATTCATTTGTCAGTCTTCTGATATTTTTCATTGAATATAGTTTAAAAAGTCAGCACACTTAAACCTTGTATTGCAACCATGTTTATGTATCTCTGAAAATTTTTGTATACTGTATTCCTAGATGTAGAAATGCATGGACAGTGAGGGTTTTTTTTGGAAACTTCAAATCTGTATAAACAGTGCTTTTTATTCTCATTGTTCATTTAGCAAGGAAGTCATTCGAGAATCTTTAAATAATCATTCTATGGATTTCTAGTTTTCGGTGTTGGTCTTAAGAGTCCTTTTCTGATTGCTGGGCATTTTTAAAAACTTGCTTTTCTTTTTACTTTCTTCATCTTTCTTTATAATAAATGTCCTGTTTTGAAATTTCACTATAATGAGCCTTAGTCTACAGATTCCTGTCCACCCCACGCCCCCAGCCACAAACACACACGACCTTCCCTTGGAAGTTCTCTCTTTCTCTGGCTCTCTGGCTCTCTCTCTTCTTGCTACTTGTTTACATTTTCCTGAGACATCTGGATCATGCAGCTTAGTTTCTGCCTGTTCAGATTTTTATAGTTTGGTACTTAGAAAGCTGAATGGAATTTTTCTTCCATTCTGACAGTGTATGATTTGTCAACTAGAAGCTATCACTTCAGGATATTTAAGAAGAGACTTTTACAATACCAGTGACTGTAGATCTTTTTTCTTTGGTTAGTAAGTTTCTCAGAATTTTCTAATGCCCTGCATGTAAACCTCGTATGGTAGTGTTCTGGTCCTTTGTGATATAAACTTCCTCTTAATCTGTTTTTGGTACAGTGCCACCAAGTAACTTATGCCAGTTTTTATAACAACCTCTCAAAGTAAATTTTTAAAACTTTGTTGTTCATTTTTTTGTAGTGCTAGGGATTAAATCCAGTGCTAGCCAAGTGTTCTACCACCGAGTTATTCCCCCAACCCCAAGAAAGTAAATCTTTTTACCACACCCCCGCCTTTGTTACCTATGATTGAACCCAGGGTCACTGTATCACTGAGCTAAATCCCCAGTCCCCCTCACATACTCCTTTTTAAGCCAAGGTCTTGCTAAGTTGCTGATAATGGTCTCAAACTGTAATTTTCCTTCTCAACCAAAAACTGTCGTTATGAAGGGAGTGGTTGGCATTTTCCACTGAAGTGAAGACGGGAACACTCGAGAGTTTGATTATCTGTTTTTAAAGGCTTTCAACCAGTTACTTTCAACTTTTACTCACACCCTGTACTTTGGAGTTTATGACGCTCCTGGGCTCTCTGGGGCACTGTGCCACATACTGATTTGTCTCTGGTTTTACCGTATCTATTTGTACTAATGTTCAGTTTGATTTGATTTGTTACTCTTCGATTCAGTTTGCACATTTCAAAGCTGGACATGGTGACACATGTACCTCTAATCCAGCTACTCAGGAGACTGAAATGGAAGGATCAAGAGTTCCTAGCCAACCTAGGCAACATAGACTATGTCTCCAAAAAGTAATAATAATAACCAGTTTGCACATTTTATGATTTTTCTTGGCACCTCTGCAGTCATGTCTTCACATTCTATTTAAGTTGCATTTATAAAATAAAATAGTCATCCTCTTTGTAAAGTTATGAGTACTGACAGGCACATATAGTCACACAATCACCACAGTCAAGGTAGAGGACATCTCCACACCCCTTGGTAGTCAGTCTCTCCCTTCATTCCATTCCATCACTGGGTAACCCACATGTTTTCTGTTCCTGTAGTTTTAACTTGGTTTTCCTGGAAAACCTGTTTTTATACTTTTCACAAGCTTACATAATTAATAATGTAATTAAAAGTGAGAATAATCAGCAGCATAAACAACTTACACAACACAGTTAACTCTTGGTAATCATACAGTTCAACTGATGAGACCAGAAAGAAACATTATTTTTAGCATATCAATTGCTATGGATTCATTATTTGTATACAACAATCTTGGTGCTATAAGCATACAAAAGAGGGACTGGATGTAGCTCAGTGATAAAGTTTTTGCTTAGCACGCACAACGTCCTGGGTTCAATTCCTAGCACCAAGGGATGGGGGTAGAATACAGAGAAACAGATTTAGTCCCCATAGAGCTTAACATTTAAGCCAGTGTTCATGAAAAAAAAATTTTAGCTTAAAATTTACTGAGAACAGTTTCAGTTATTAGTTATCCTTATCATGCCACTTGTTCTGATACTGCTATTTTACTTAAATTACCTTTTTTTTTTTTTTGGTAGATTATAAAGGAGTTTTGGGTTCACAGCCAAACTGAGCTGAAAGTAGAGTTCCCCCATTTCTCCTCTCCACACATGTGCCTTCCCCAAGTTCAGTTGACATTTTTAAAATGTATATCTATCTGCATTTTCTTCAAATAGAGACAGAGGTCGTAGAAGCAGATCACGCTTGAGGAGGAGGTCTCGTTCACGAGGTGGTCGTAGACGAAGAAGCAGAAGCAAAGTAAAGGAAGATAAATTTAAAGGAAGTCTTTCTGAAGGAATGAAGGTTGAGCAGGAGTCTTCATCTGATGATAAGTAAGAGTGGAACTTCACCATAATTTTATTTTTCCTATTTAAAGAAACTGTGTTTGACTAGAAAACTTAATGTCCACTTGAATATTGTAAGTGAATCCAGTCATTTTTTTTTTTTCTTGAGTTTAAAAGTTAATCTTTTATGATAGTTGGATAAGTTTATGGCAGAGTTGATGGTTTTCACTTTGGCTGGAGAGAATACTGGGATATCATTTTATTGTGAGGTTTTGTTTTTTTGTTTTTTTTTTTTTTTTTTGGAATAACAGACACATTAGTCCTACCAGTCTGAGTTACCAGTTTGTGGGGAGAAATTTCTATACAAAATTTAAAACTTTTCATTTATGTTAAGCATTGCCTGCTTTGTAGTTAAGAGTTATCTGGTGGTGGGTAACCATCTTTTACAATGTGAAAATGGAATGCAGTAGTTCTCTAAAATAAAAGGGGCTGTTTACTTTTCAGGACATTTTGGCAGTGTCCGAATATATTTTAAATTGATGTCCAGTGACAGAAGGTCAGGGAATCTGCATCCTCTGCTGCGCAGGCTAGTCCTCCACAAACCGATTGTCTACATCAGAAACACTAACACTAAGGTTGAGAAAACTTGATTGAAATTTGATAATTAAGAAAGTTGGGTAGGGGAAGATGCGCTACATAGTTGGTGATATTGTCAATACAGTTGGCTTTTGTTTCTGCACTGAGCTTTGAGCATGTAGAATAATAGAAAAGATGCACTGAGAGGGATTGGAAAGCTAAGGAGAAGGTTTTAGAGGGACAAGAAGGGGGAAGGGGAGGGGCAGTATTGGGGAATTGAGCCACATTAACTTTCAGATTGTATGCAGAAGTTTACATTGTATTTTTGATACAGAAGAGATCAATACCTTTGACCCCGAAAAAGTCCCAGCCCTGTTTTTTTTTTTTTCTTTTTCTTTTCTTTTTAAGAGAGAGGTATAGTGAAAAAGAATCAGTTTTATTTAGTTTTTCATGTAGCTTTCGTTACTCTGGCACTTAGTTGTATATGTGGTGCTGGGGTTAGAATCCACATCCTCACGTATGCCAACCAAGAGCCATAACCGCTGAGCCACTGCTCCAGCCACCTCTTTTTTTTTTCTAGGTGATAAAACTGAGGGTCAGAGAGGTAACAAAATTTTACTAAAGTCCTAAAAGACCCAGTGGTGGCTTTTTTAAATTTAAAGGTCTTTCTTATTCCCAGTTTTGCTACCATGAAATAGATAAGGAGAAAACAGACAGGCAAGGTATATAACTAGGATTCTAAACCAGACAACTGAGGCACCTTAAAAATGAGTAATGTGGCTTATGACTTTTTTTTGCTCTAATTTAATAATAATGTATATTTTTCCAGCCTGTAATTTTAAATTATGTAAGAGTTATAGTTTTAGAATATCTAAGGATGTTTGAAAACATTTTTTTTTTAAGTCTCGAAGATTTTGATGTAGAGGAAGAAGATGAAGAAGCTCTAATTGAACAGAGACGAATACAAAGGCAGGCAATTGTCCAGGTATGTGATTTTAGTAAATTTTATGTCAGTTATCTTAAATCATTATTCTGTTTATTTTTTTACTCTAACAAGTAAGTGACAATACTGGCATCTGGATGGGTCTTTGGAAAAGAAGCACAGCTGGCCATAATTTTTGAGACTTGAAGATAATGCTAGTTTCAGTTTTTAAAACTGAGATGCAGGTTGGAGCTCAGCAGTTGGAGCCTGGCATGCAGGAGAGGAGCCGGGTTCAAACCCTAGCGCGACACACACAGCCAAGTGTTGGAGAAACAAGGGCCAGATGAAAAATAAATAAAATTGATTTTTTTTCCCTTCTCTCTCTCCCCCTCTCTTAAAAAACAAAAACAGATCTTTGTTATACATGGAAATTGAAATAAATTTTTTAGTAAGACATGAGAATTTTTTTTTTTTTAAGAGAGAGAATCAGTTTTATTTTTTCATCTGATTTTAGTTTTTCCAACACTTAATTGTGTACATGGTGCTGGGGTTCGAACCTAGGTCCTGGTGCATGCCAACTAAGCGCTCTATTTCTGAGCCACTGCTCCAGCCCAAGACATGAGAATTTGAGATTTCCTTTTTTTAGTGAACATGAAAATTTGTAAGTATAGAATTTATGCTTGATACTGTGTGAAACAGGAATGTCTGTAAAATAATGGCAAGTTTTCTGATGCAAATGTGGTTGTTTAAATGAAATCTTTGAAAAATAATTTTATAATAAGATTAGAGCTAGATGATGGAGAAATTGGGGAAAGAATGTTATGCACAGGTTGTGATCAAGTCATTCATTGATGAGGTGTGCTGCCATAGAAATCTCTCAGTTCCTCCTTGGCCATCCTTAGAAAAAGCCATGTATGGCCAGTAGATCATTTGTGGGCCCCATTCCTTCTATGGTGCCTTCTCTTAAATGATAGATGACAAAAGGACAGAGCCTCCATGGGAGCCCACCTAAGCATACATAACAAACCATAAAGCAGGTCACAGTATATCAAAATGAAGGACAAATTTAAATCACCACAGAGGAAGTAGGGCAGATCTGCAAGGCTTTTCTGGGTCTCTGGTGAAAGTGTTGTTTTTAAATTGATAACCCTTTAAACTTGGTTGAATCTTTTTTTGTTCTTGCCCAGGTCCTCAATCCCTTATCTCCAATCCTTGGGGCCAGATGTGCTTCAGAACTCAGAAATTTTTGAATTTTAGAAAGGTAATATGGTGCATCTATGTATATCACTTAGCGCCATCAGTGGCATCTGAAGCAGCCCATGATTAATGCATTAGTATTTCTACAATGAGATGTACTAATGGTTACACTGGGGGGTAAATAAGATGATAAACGCATCTCTTCTGGTCAGGTCAGGTTTTGCTACCTGTGTAATGTGCACCAAACAGAAAAACAACTTGAGAATTTTTGTGATTTTGAAGTTACCTAAGGGATTGTGGATCTGATTCAACCAAGATTAAAAATATTGTTGTTTTACATGGACATTCTTAATGAACTTTTCAATGCAGCAGCTCTTAACAAATTAGTAAATTCATTTAACATCCAATTTTATGAAAATTATTTTTCATATTGTTAATTACAGAAATACAAATACCTTGCCGAAGATAGCAATATGTCTGTACCATCTGAACCCAGCAGCCCCCAGAGCAGTACCAGGACACGATCACCTTCTCCAGATGACATCCTGGAGCGGGTGGCTGCTGACGTTAAAGAGTATGAACGGGAAAATGTCGATACATTTGAGGCCTCAGTCAAAGCCAAGCATAATTTAATGACTGTTGAACAAAATAATGGTGAGTGAGATAAATTTTTGTACTGGGCATGCTGTTCTCTGCATTTTTAGCTATGTAACTTTTTAGAGAGACCATACTTGTTACATTTGGGATTGAGGAAAAGTGAAGAGGAATAGGAGTATTGCTTCTGCTAAATATTGAGAGTAATATACTATTAAATGTGTTCTAGTGAAGTTCCTTATACATGTCTTTATTCATTCACATGTCCTGAATAGTATACTGAACTCCCACATTTTCTTCACTGTATGTTCTGTGTGCTGGAACATTTTAAAACAAATCCCAGCTGTGATTCTGTTTCACCTGTAAATACTTGTTTATATCTCTATCAGATTTTTTACAATATTACATATATGCAATGAAGTGGATAGCCTTTTAATATCATCAGTGTCTGTTTACAGTTGGATGTTTGAATACAAATCCAACCAAATGCACGACACCAAAGGGATACGGATACATTACATGTCTCTTAACCTCTTCATCTTTACTAGTTCTTTCTTTTTAATCCTTATTTGTTTTCCTCCTCTTACTGTTACTCATGAGGATGCTGAGATTTCCTCTAACTCCTGTGTTTCTTCAAAAGTAGTTGTTTAGAAACAAATAGATTTAGGTTTAATTCTTTTGACAAGAACAGTTGGTGCTGTGTACTATATCTCATCTTGTGGTGTGTTTAAATATTAGAACGACATCTATCCAGTACAGTTTCCCTTCAGATGTTTACCTCATGATTTTAGTAGTCCTTGATGATCATTACTTTGATCCATTATTTTATTGGGGATTTCAGTATGGTGATTTTTTTTTTAATTTCTATCATTCTTTTTGTTAGTACTGGTTCTTCTGTAAAAGAAGTTTCTACTTGTTAGTTACTCCAGAATACAGTTTATACAGGAAAAGCAGAATGAATATGTGAATGTTTTTTCCTGTATTGACCAGTTTTTAGAATAGCATTACAGACAGCTGGTGCCCTAGCAACCTCCAGAGAAAATTCATTAGCTTTCATTAGACTTTGACTTTATGATGGGTTTTTATGATTGTTAGTACCATAATGGTTTTGATATGTTTCAGTCTTCTGCTGTTTATTTTTCTTTCTGGAGCTCAAATTATTTTCTTTTCAGTCAGGGTATGGAAGGAGCCCTGGTAAGGAGGTTTTAAATGCCCTTCTGAACTAACTCCTTCAGTACTTAAAAGGGCTTTCTTACTTTCTACATCAAAGGTAGCAAACTTTGTATAAAGGGCCAAGTAGTAAATATGTCAGCTTATAGTAATTGTTGTGGACTTGTCCTCTCTATTCCATGGTCTGAACTCTGCTTTGTAGTGCAGAACCAGCCATAGACAGTACACTGATCAATGAACAAGCTGTGTTGTTCAATAGAGAATAAAGGGGGAAAATAATAAAAATAATAGTAAATAATAAAAATAAAGGGGGGAAAACCCTTTATGGGGCGGGAGAGGTGGTTCAGCAGTAGAGTGCTTACCTGGCATGTATGAGGTTCAGTGTACCGGGTTCAGTCCCCAGCACCACATACACCACTAAGTGGAAGAAAAACAAAAAGCAGATGAAAAAAATATAATTAACTCTCCCTTTCTCTCTCAATTTTTGTCTCTATTAAAAAAAAAAACCTTTATGGACATTAATATTTGACTGTTCTATAATTTTCATTTATCAAAAAATAGTCTTCTCAATTCCCTCTCAAAAATGTAAAAATAGTCCATTCAGAAACCAATAGAGGATTAGATTTGGCCCAGTCTGTATGTAGTGATGTCTTTGATTTTATTTTTCTTTTACAATGAAAAACGGTTTCTGGTAGCACAGTTATTGACAGGTGGTTATATTCAGACTTCTATACATGAGTATCGTTTATCATTATTCAGTCATCATGGTTCTTTCTGATCTTACAACACGTCTTAAGGTGTATAATCATAATTCTTTTTTAAAATCATTTAAAATCTCCTCTATATGGTTTGCCATATAGTTTGGCAGGTTTAGGGTTTTGTTTTTTGGGGGTTTTTTTTTTTGTTTTTTGTTTTGTTTTGTTTTGTTTTCCCATTTGGTTTTGATTTATAGGAATTCATCTATTTTTTTATTATTATTATTATTATTATTGCCTTTGTGGATGTTTTGTAGTCTCTGTGCATGGACAAACAATGCATACTAAGTAAGCCCCCTTATCTGTATGATCTGCATACAATAAAATAATTCTTCCTAGAGGATGTTCCATAGTTTATTCAATTTTCTATCAATGAATATTTGTTTCCAGTAGTTGTTGGCTATCAATTGGATACTAATTAATACATTGCCCATTAAGTCATTTTTAATCGACCACTTGTATTTTGGGGTAGTTTGCTATAAGTGGAATTGCTGAGTTGATGTTAGGTCTTTCTGAAATGCATCTCTTTCATAAAAAGTGGATAGTTTTTGTATAAAGTCTAATGAACTGATTCTGAATTGAGTATTAATTGAAAACTTATGTGCAAGAAGGAAAACAACTTGAATTACTATTAACTGACTTTCCATTGACTTGTATTTTAGTTTGTATGTCACCATCTTTCAAGTACTAATGCTCATTTGTTTTTAAGGTTCATCTCAGAAAAAGCTGTTAGCACCTGATATGTTTACAGAATCTGATGATATGTTTGCTGCATATTTTGATGTAAGTAATTTTAAATCAACAGGAAAATACATATAATAAATGAATGTGTATGTGAAACAGTACATGCCTGTGATTCCAGAAACTCAGCACTGAGGCAGGAAGATCACAAGTTTCAGACTAACCTCAACTGGTACTCAATCCACAGTACCACAAAATAGAAATGTATTTGTGTGTTTATGTTTACATACAGAGAGAAATGAGTACAACACTAATGCAATAAATATTAATGTATGGGTGAAGGGTACCTAGAAATTTACTAATTTGGCGTCTTTCCTCTAAATCTGATTTTATATCAGAAATTTTAGAACAAGCATAGTAAAATAATTTGAGAATTCCATGAAAGCCACAAATCAAAAACCTAAATGTATAGTTAGTTATGTGTGCATGTGTGTCTTTAATACATTTGTAAATAGGTGTACATAAATTTGTGTAGTAACTAGGTGAGATAAAGTGATGTCATTATTTCCCAGGCCTTTTATTAAAGTATAATCCTCTTTTTGGCTACTGTGTTGTGGGCAATTGAGAACTTTAGGATTTGGGGTCTATTCATAATAGTTATTAAAGAGTTGGAAATGTTACAAGTAGTGGAATAAGTAATTTTGGTCATTTAGATATTTTTCCCCCTAATGATTTATCAATACCTTTTTGTTAAAAAAAAATCTTAAACTATCAGCACATTCAAAAGTGTGAAACCATTTTCAATATGAACTTGAACGTAAAAAAGGACATGAGAAATTCAAGGTCTTGGTAAGGGGAAGTAAAGAAGATAAACACAATAGGGATAATTAATTAATGGGGTAGAATAAGTGTGTGAAGACATTGGTTTTTGGCTCAAGTAATCTGTGATATGTAGACTGCAACAGAAATACCAAAAATAAATGCTTTAAGAGGCTATATGAAATGACTGTTGAACCAATTGAAGTTTTGGCACCCATCATTTACCTAGATATTTGTGTCAGTCAGCTTTCTGTTTCTGTAATGAAATACCTGAGATCACCATTTAGAAAATGTTTGTTTTGCTCCCAGTTTTGGAGAGTCCAAGGTCCCATGGCCTCACTGCTTTGGGCCTGTGGTTATGTAGCACATCTTGATAAGAGTATATGGTGGAGCAAATCCACTCACCTCATGGTCAGGAAAGAAAAAAAAAGAGGCTGGGGTTCAACAATTCCCTTTAAGGACACATCCTCAGTGACCTAAAGACCTCGTAATAGTGCCACCCTGGGGACCAAGCCTTCAATACATGGGCCTTTCAGGGTACATTGAAGATCCAGCTGGTAGCAATCTTTTGGGTATCACAGGAAGCAATGTGCAAAAAAAGAATAAAAAATCCCAAGTAATAGATGCATTTTCCAGATAGGCCAAGTATGGTGGTGCACACCTGTAATACCAGCTACTTGGGAGGCTGAGACAGAGTCACAAGTTCAAAGCCAGCCTAAGCAACTTAGTGAAACACTGTTGCAAAATTAAAAATGACAAACTAGGGATGTGTCTGAGTGATAAAGTGCCTCTGGGTTCAATTCCCCAGTATCCAAAAAAATTTACAGGTAGGCTCAACCAGTGCAGCTAATGACTATCACTGCATTTCATGCATAAATGAAAAGAGCACTCTGTCATCATTGACAGGGCAGTGAAGGAACTGGTGAAAGTTGGTAGAAAAGAGTTAGACACTGTGGGTATTAACTCAGGGCCATTTTATCATCAGCTAAAGAGAACCAGATCTGATTTTGGGTTTTTTGTTGTTTTTGTTTGTTCGTTTGTTTTTTAATGACCTAATCATATTCATGGAAGCTTTTGAAGATACTTTATTTTTCTCCCCAGAGTGTGTTTGTGATAGAATTGCTCATTATGTTTCAGTTACATTGTATTTGTTTAAGTGATAGTAAATATTTATTTAATTTGGAATAAAATGCTGGTTATGTCCATTGTCTTTGTTATTGTCGTTATAAATATAAAGTACCTTAGCCAGGCATGGTTGCTCTTACCTGTAATTCCAGTAGCTTAGGAGGTTGAGGCAGGAGGATTACAAGTTTGAAGCCAGCCTGATCAAGTTAGTGAGACCGTCTCAAAATGAAAAATTAAAAAGGTCTGGGGATGTGGCTCAGTAAGCACCCCTTGGTTCAGTACCTGTTTGCCCCCCTTCCCAGGCCAAAAAAAAAAAAATGCTTTCAATGTCTGATTAGTGAGTAAACAACATACATTTTCTCCTTAATTTCAGAGCGCTCGTCTTAGAGCTGCTGGCATTGGAAAAGATTTCAAAGAGAATCCCAACCTCAGAGATAACTGGACTGATGCAGAAGGCTATTATCGTAAGTTCACAGTTCTTATTAACTTAGGCGTTTATAAAAACACGCTGTTTGATGTAGTCACATGTTGTTGGAGAACTTTGAAAAATTGCATCACAGTACCATCACTTACAAAGTGTGGCATGTCTGCCTACTACATGAACCCCTGTTATATTCTAGTCAGCAGCGCAGATGCAGCACAGATTGAGGTGAGATATGAAGCCTTGATGTGCAACCTAAATCTAATCAAAGTGATTTTTGACCATGAAACAATCCTCCAGAAGGAAGGAAAGGGTTCATTACTCGCTGCTCTTATTCTGAAACAAGTAGGAGGAACTTTGCTTGCCATTTCTGCCATATTTGTCATGCAAGACTTACAGTTGAAACACTGCATTGAGTGCGTTGCTGCCTTTCTCAATATTAGAATTGCAGCAGTTCATAGAACAACAGAAGCTGTTCTTGTACTCATTGAAACAAGCACAGAACTTCTAACCATGTTTTGAAGGAATGCCATTGGAAGCACAGCATGATTCTCCCCTTGAGTCTGGAAAACCACACTATAGAATTTTGACACTTTTTTTTTTAGGTGATTGCTCTGTGTTTCTTGCTTTCTGATTTTTATTATGGTAAGACTTCTAAAATGTTTTAATTTACTTTCTTAGGTGTGAACATAGGTGAAGTCCTGGATAAGCGTTACAATGTATATGGCTACACTGGGCAAGGTGTATTCAGTAATGTTGTAAGAGCCAGAGATAATGCAAGAGCCAACCAGGAAGTGGCTGTAAAGATCATCAGAAATAATGAACTCATGTAAGTTCAGAAGACAAATGAATTGGAGCCTTTAATAACAGATATTTACAAATGAAAATATTTTTCAGTACATTTTTTAAAGCATGATAATTAGTATAAAACAAATATTCCCTTTATAAAGTAATGGAAGCAGTTCTTTTTTGGTGGATTTTTCGTTCATAACTTTTACATATGAAGTATTAGAGTCATAGACTGATTATATTTAATTTGTTTCAGTACCACTATATGTACAAGTATAAATCTAGACACCTACCTTCTCCTGCTTATCTTATGCCATCTTCTAGGTGAGAAATGAAAGGATCATATTGATAACTATATCTTTGTCTCTTTATGTTTTTCCTTTAATAGAATAGGTAGTTTCCATCCTCAATATTTCAATACATAATTTATAGCACACGTCGACTGAACTGGTGTTAAAGTCATCTTACTGGTTTTGAAATGTTAATTGCAGATTTTTGCTGGTGTCTGACATATCCCTAGTATGTTTTGTTGGGAAGTCCCAACTTCTGTTCTATAAATTCTCACTTTAAAATGTAGCTTATTGGGGCTAGAGCAGTGGCTCAGTGGTTACCACACTATCTGGCATGTGTGAGTATACGAGTTCGAACCTCAGCACCATGTACACACGATGAAGTGTTAGAGCAACGAAAGCTACAAGAAAAACTAAAAATTGATTCTTTCTCGCACTTTCACTGTCCCTCTCTTTAAAAAAGAAAAAAAGGTAGCTTACTGATGAATTATAACTAGATTTTTAACAACCAAATGTTAAAACTTAGTAAGGCATATCCATTATTACATTCTTAAAGGAACCATAATTAGTAAGTCTATAGCATAGTTTGATTTTTGTTAAAAAACCAGTTATGGGGCTGGAACAGTGGTGGCTCAGGGGTTACGGCCCTTGCCTGGCATGCATGAGTACGCCAGTTCAAACCCCAGCACCATGCACACAAAAAAGATCTGAGCAATGAAAAACTAAAGTTGATTCTGTCTTTCTCTTTCTCATTGTCCCTCTTTTATTTTATTTATATATATATATACACACACACATATATATATATGTGTGTGTGTATATATATATATAAAATCAAGACATTTTTGAGCTGAAATATGCAGGATTGATTTCCCCTCAAACAATGTAGGAATATTTCTGTTTATGCATTGATTGCTGTGGAAATTCACTCTACTCATGGAAATAATAATTGGCTAAGGGTAAACTACTATGTAAATGATACAGAAATTTATTCTGCAATAGATTTACTTATACTTAAAAAAATACAAATTACATATTGCTGTGATTACCTGTGATATATCAGACTGGGTCTAGCAAATGTTATTCTCCTAAATTCTGTATGTGTTCAATTTAGGCCTAACTTCCTCTTTCACTAACTTCCTCTTTCATTGCAGGCAAAAGACTGGTTTAAAAGAACTAGAATTCTTGAAAAAACTTAATGATGCTGATCCTGATGACAAATTCCATTGTCTGCGCCTCTTTAGGCACTTTTATCACAAGCAGCATCTCTGTCTCGTCTTCGAGCCTCTCAGGTACAGTATCAAAACCTATACAAAATGCAACTTTTTCGTTTCCACCAAACTCAATTTGGACAAATGTTGTGACAAATTTTCTGGGTATTTGATCGATGTTTTCCCATCATTTCTTGTCTTTGTTTTTTAACTTTTGTTAGTTTCTTGACAATCGTTAATATGTAAGCCATTAATTGATTGAACACAGTGTACCAGACACTAAACTCATGTAATTTATAGGTCAGCAGAGTCTTTGAAAATTAAATACTTCAAGGGAACAATATAGCCAGAATGGAAGCGATGGGGTAGAAATAGTTTTTTAACAGTATGGCTTCATTGTTGAGCTTTCAAATGTAAAAACTCATTCCAAAAATAAGAGTTTTATCATGCATCTCTTTTCTGTTTTTAGTACTACTAGGGATTGAATCCTGGGGCTACCACTGAGCTACCTCCCCACTCCTTTTTTAAAGAGACAGAGGGACAGAGAAAGAAAGAATCAATTTTATTTAGCTTTTCATGTGGCCTTCATTGCTCTTATACTCACATGTGGTGCTGGGGTTTGAACCTATGTCCTCGTGCATGCCAGGCAGGCTCTGCAACCACCGAGCCACCACTCCAACCTCCCCATCCTCCTGCCTCAGCCTCTCAAGTCAGTGGGATTACAGGTTCCACCATGCAGGGCATCTCTTTATTTTGAAAGTTGAGTTTTATTGGTAAATTGAATTATGTGTACACAGTTTGATATGCTGTCATTTCAGTGTACAATGATTTTGACAAGCATTTGGGAGGGGGATTCTGGAATAGAATATTTTCAGTGTAAATTTGATTTTGCTTTTGCTTAAAAACGTTTTGCCTCTTTACATTTTGCATTTTAACCCCTTTGTTGTTTTCATTTTTTCCTCTTCTAAAAGTATGAATTTACGAGAGGTATTAAAAAAATATGGTAAGGATGTTGGCCTTCATATTAAAGCTGTCAGATCCTATAGTCAGCAGTTGTTCCTGGCATTGAAACTCCTTAAAAGATGCAATATCCTACATGCAGATATCAAGCCAGACAATATCCTGGTAAGTAAAACAACCAAGCTACCTTGTACATCCGTATTTCTTTTTAATGATTGTTACTATTTCAGAAATGACATCTTAAACCATAAGTCATCTTAAAAGCATATTAATAGCCTTATATGAATGAATTCACCAATTTCTACCTTTGTTGGAAATTGGGCCATAATATTTTATAGAAAAGTATGAAGAAGAAATGGGTCACTGCCACTCTTCCTTTTTTCCCCCTTCTGAATGATGAATTCACAGTGTGCCAAAACCCCAAAAATGTTTTTTATAGTAGTAGTAATCAGTTTCCTATGATAACTTAAAAAACTGCTGCACATATTGCTATTTTGAAATAAGGAGTTTTCATACATCTTTGTTCTTTAATTTTATAAATGGATAGAGTTAGGAATATTTAAGGGAATTACCCTCTCTTAAGCAGATGAATGGAGTTGATTTCAAAAGATGCCTAAGAGGTCCCGTTTTTATTTTATTGCTTTAGAAAGTGACTCTTGGTGCCCTAAACAGAAAAGCTCAGTTATGGTTAGGTATTGTATTGAGAGGCATCTCTTTTGAAGTCTTGACCTCTCCTGTTAACGATTTCTGCTATTACAGCATTTGGATTTCACAATGTTTGTAATGTTTTTGAAATTTGGAAATATATCATCATGATGGTGTGATCAGTACTTTCACACATCCCTCCTTGGCCCTTTTCTTTATCCTGCTTTGTGGTGTTCACAGTTTTAGGCCTGTTCACAACTTGGAGAATTCCTGTCTCCTGCCAGTAACATGTTCTGTCTTTCTGGCCCTTCTTTTCACCTTCCCTCTCACCCTCCCTTCCATCTTTTTTATTATCTTAATACATGCTTTAAATGCCTAGGAGAGATCCTTAAGAAAGGCCAAACGTGTAAGGGTGTCCTTTACTAGAAACTGTTTAAGCTGTGACAGTAAACTTTTAAATTAAAATTGTGGATTCATTAAAGTTTAAGAACCCCTTAAGCACTCTAGTTTAGACTTCCCTTCTTTTTAATAACTTTGAATATTCCTTCCAGGTTACCATATTAATGAGATGCATTCCATTTTCACATTTGGTCCAGGTTTACATTGTCCTTTTTTTCTTTTTTTTTAAGAGAGAAAGAATCCGTTTTTATTTAGTTTTTCACGTGGCTTTCTTGCTCCCTCACTTTGTTGTGTGTGTGTGATGCTAGGGTGTAACCTGCATCCTTGCCCATGGCAGGCAAGCACCGTAACCGCTGATCCACCAGTCCACCCCACATTGTCTTAATTTATTCTATACCTAATTTAGCTTGGTGTTAGAGTTGTTGAATAATTACAGTGAGATGGAAGGTACATTATAAATGAATTGTGCCAGGCATAGTGGCATACGCCTATAATCCTAGTGACAATACTTTTACTTTTTCCTGAGGAAGAAAAAAAGTAGACCTCAGAGAACATATGAAGCTGATGTTTATTAAATGCTTTTAGCCAATGGATTTAGCCAGCAGTGTGAGAGACTACTATACTTCTCGTGGTGGGGAGTAGAAATTGTATACCTGCCTTCAATTGATATGAAGGACTGCTCATTGGTAGATCAAGTGATTGATTAGCATGCATGAGGCCCTGGGTTCATTCTCTAGCACAAAACAAAACCTACAGTTACAGTACATACAAGTGTGACTACCTTGCTAATAACTGTGAAGGCATTTTAGCCAATTCAAGGATTGCACTGATAGATTACTATTTTAAAAGGTTCTGGAGTTCTCTCTGGGTGTTGCACTGCATTCTTAAGTAGCCTTATACTTTTACAAAAGCCCTTTAAAAGAATTTTTCCATTTAAGGTATTTATTTTCCTGATTATAGTGTAATTCTAGGGATATCATTTATAATAGCCCAGTCTGTAAACTCAGCCATGCTTTATGATATCCTCCTATAAAGTCCGTAAGGCTAAAGTGTTGTGTTTCTTTGGGGTGGGAACAGTAGGCCTACAAGTTCAAGTCCCAACTCGGAATTTGTGTGTGTCTCTTTTGAAGGGGGGAAGGGACTCTGGAATATGAATTATCTTCACTTGTTAATCCTGAACATGCTTCTGACTCATGAGTGGCAGCAGTCATGGGAGCAGCTCCAGCCTTTCTCAGCAGATGTCACTGTTACTGTGTATGTGAAAGTATTTACAAAGGAAACAAGAACAAATGACTAATATAGAGTTCATGTTTATCAGTTTTATGAAATATATTTAACATTTTCTTGACTAATATCTTCCTTATATTTTAAGGGATTTAATTTTTTTTTTTTTTTTAAACTTGACATTGTTGCTAAATCTTCTAGCTTGGTCTTCATGTGAAAAATTAATTTTTTTTTCCAGTCCAAATTTATCCTCCGTCACCCCTCTGCTTTCACTGCCACTGTAATTTTGTGGCAACAGAAAGTTAAGTCTGAATCCTTTATAAACAAAGTCTTCATGTTCCTTTAGAGAGCAACTTGACTTTATTCAGGTATTCAGGGGATTTCTAGAAGATGCTTTACCTCCTGAAATGAAATTTTCTGTCACAGTCCCACCCTTTTTAAAATGCTGTCTGTTGAGATTAAGTGTACTTGGTATTATCCCGTGTTTCCTTGGGGGAAAAAAACTGTTTACTAATTATAATGAAATATTTGAGAGCTTAATGTTTCATAATTAGGAATTAAGTTATAAATAGAATATTTTAAATAAGTTGATTTTGTTGTCAGTATTGGAATTTAAAAAAACTTCTTAAAGCCAATTTTAATTATTCATTTGTCTTAATTTTTCCTGGCGTAAACTAAATTTCCTTGAAAAAATGTCTTGCAGGTTAATGAATCAAAAACGATTTTAAAGCTTTGTGATTTTGGGTCGGCTTCGCATGTTGCGGATAATGACATAACGCCTTATCTTGTCAGTAGATTTTATCGTGCTCCTGAGATCAGTAAGTTTCTCAAAATGTTATTTGACCCGGGCCATCATATATGGTGGAAACAGCATATTTAATGTCTAAGCACTGTTTTCCATCACACTTCAGCAGCTGCTCGAGTTCATTCATGAGGAAGGGAACCATAGCAAGTTCATCCTCCTCAGGTGGAATGAAAGTAGTTGTGACAGGAGTCTTGATCATGTCGAGCAAGAGTAGCAAAACAGGTGTGGAAAATCCTCGACTTTAGAAGACTGCTCTTGATTATTCAAGGTCTGATTATTATGTTTATGGATTGTATGGGACCTTTGTTTTTCCTCTTCCTGTTGCCTTGGTTGAGGTTGATTAGCACCTCCACTAAAGGTGAAGTGATAAAAGAAGAAATATATACATTCTCTTTTGACCCTTCAGTTCCTTTCCCATAGCCCCATTTTTAAAGGGTTTTAAGCTTAAGAGTCTTTATTAAGCATTAGTGGGAAAGAACAAGAAATTAATTGCCAAACTGAAGTCTTGAAGTTGTGGTTTTACTCTAAGCCAAGTTAGTTCCCCATTAATGGAAATAAAAGTTAATAGTAGTCAATCATTGGTGTATTAAAAACTTGCATTTTGTTTTCAGTTATAGGTAAAAGCTATGACTATGGTATAGATATGTGGTCTGTAGGTTGTACCTTATATGAACTCTATACTGGAAAAATTTTGTTTCCTGGCAAAACCAATAATCATATGTTGAAACTCGCCATGGATCTCAAAGGAAAGATGCCAAATAAGGTAAGGACATTAGGTTTTTTTAATTATTATTATTTTAAGGTTTCCTATAGACTTGATGAATTTTTTGACATTTACCATTGTAGCTGTCAAACAAAGATTCTAGAGGCAGATAGAAGGCCACTAGGATTCCTTAGTTCCTTTTAAATTTCTGGTGTTCAGATTAGTGACTAATCAGCCAAGAGCTATCACAGGAGAATAGAATTTCTTTTTCAATGATGGGCAGAGAAGTAGTAATCTTTGTTTCAAACATACAAACGTGTTTGGGAGATAGAATGAAAAAAATATATAGATTGGGTTAGTTAAAATGTAAAAAAGTACTTAGTGGTCCAAGAAAGAATACATGAGTTTTGTTAAGAGGAACTTGATGATAGTTTATGGTAAAGGTTGGAAGTCATTTGGGAAAGGGGGATATATAAAGAAAATTCACTACTGAGACATCTTTTGAACATAAAATGCATTCTTGTTGCTTCAGCTGTAATACCAGTTTGTTTAACATGAAGAGTTTTATTTTTTCTTCTTATAGATCAGAATCCATTATTGCTTTTAGAATTGTCCAAATTCTATTACATTGGACTTGTTTAGAATAAATCATACACAAATTAGTTACTTGGGCACTTGTTTTAATGAAGTCTGATCTATATCATATAGGGCTGTTGGAATATGATTTGTAAAATCTCTTTAGATTTTTCCTAGTGGCAAGAGAAAAGAGGCCTCAGTTGTACAATAATTTTCCTAAGAACCAATGATTTCAGCCAGGCACACTGATGTACACCTATAATCCCAATGGCTCAGGAGGCTGAGGCAGGATCACAAGTTCAGACCCTGTCTCCAAAAATGGGTTGGCAATGTGGCTCAGTGGTTAAACACCCCCAGGGTTCAATCCCTGGTACCCCCCACTGAAACATGGTTTCAGGTGTTTGCTTAATCCCCAGTTTTGAGTAATGAAAGCACAACTTGGTGTTAGAATTTGTTACCACCTGTGAAAATGTCATGTCATATTATTAGTTTTAGGTGCAGCATTCAAATTAGCTTTTCCAAAAATGTTAGTAAGTTCTGAAAGCAAGGAACTCAAGACAGAGAGAAATTAAGAAATTAATTAATTCTTTATATAAATATTATGTATTGAATTCTTGGTAGATCCAGGCTGCTTCATGATTATAAGATTAAAACCCACGTTTTTCTCTTCTGTTTTATAGATGATTCGGAAAGGCGTATTTAAAGACCAACATTTTGATCAAAATCTCAACTTTATGTATGTAGAAGTTGATAAAGTAACAGAGAGGGTAAGTGTTTTAAGTATGCTACATTAAATGTTTTTTTCATTGTTAATTGAGTACTAGGTGGTACATGGAGCTGTGAATATTTTTAAAAAAAAAAACAAAGTGGCATTTAATTTCTTTTTCCTATTAGCCAGTTTCTCAAAATTCATCAGGTTATGAAAAGATGATTTTAAAATCGTCTCCAAATATACCAAGTTTCTTTTTGTGAAAGTTCATATTCAGATCCTGATCACCTTTCCCTTGGATCACTTCCTTGTTCTGGCTTCCCATTCAACTTGTGTTCTGTTTCTGAAAACAAATCTGATTATGCTGATTCTTCCGGATTAAAATTCTTTGTTGGCCCCATATTGCCTGTAATATTGGAGTTCCTCAGAATGACACTAAGTTTATGATATGAACTCTACCTACTTTAGCACTTCTTTTTTTCCTCCCCACCATTTCACACTTGAACAACAGACAGGTAACTGGTTTAGACTTCCCTGTGCTAATTTGCATCTCCTAGAAAAATTTATTCAAGCCTCAGCTGAAGGACATGTGGAGAGCATGTGCTTCACTGTGCATTTCTAAAGCCTCCAGGTTGAAGTAGGGATTTCCTTATTTTTGCCGCATTGTATCATGTTTGTCTAACTTTGTCAACAACTCATTCACATGTCTTTCTTGCCATATCAGAGTAGGGTTAGGGAAAGTACAGTTTGGGCAGTGTTGACTTCGTCTTCTTGGCTAACTTGGACTTTTTCCACCTGAGTGTTTTTGATTGCTTCTTGATGTCAAGGATAGAGAAAGCTACATAGAAGTTTTAAAAGAGTAGTTGATGGTGTTTGATACACATATTGTTAATATTTTTGGTAGACAAAAAAAAGTCTGATATAAGTCATATTAAAGTAACTTATTTAGAGATACGCATTGTAAAAATTATTTTTAGGAGAAAGTTACTGTCATGAGCACCATTAATCCAACTAAGGACCTGTTGGCTGACTTGATTGGGTGCCAGCGACTTCCTGAAGACCAACGTAAAAAAGTACACCAGCTAAAGGACTTGTTGGACCAGATCCTAATGTTGGACCCAGCTAAACGAATTAGCATCAACCAGGCCCTACAGCATGCTTTCATCCAGGAAAAAATTTAAACGAGATGAAGAAGCTCCAAGGGTTTGAGTAATTAAATACAAAGACTGAAGAAATTTCACAGCAGTTTATTATTAATGTATATAAACTTATAAATATATTTCTCCAGCAAATTTGAGGAAGCATGATATATTTGAATTAACACCAAGGGTGATATTTCTTTTAGAAATGTTAGCTAATCTGTTTTGTGTCTTATGTGAAATTTCACTGTAGAACTGTTTTAATTGCCAAGACTGCACAAAATTACAGTGCTAATGTATATGGTTGCAGTTCACATAAAAGACAAAAGCATCTGTTATAAAATGAGTAGTAATACTGGGTGGTTGATTCGTTTTTAGCAGAATTGGCTTCATTTTGGTCTTCAAATAAAAAGGCCAGCATAAATGCTGTTTATATTCACGTTTTCCTAGGTGTGTGTGTGCAGGCCACAGCAGCATGCCCTTGGTGTAGTCAGTGCCGAAAGGGGTCTGTTCCTTCTTGAGCCTGCCTGCAGGGACGTTCTCCTCTTTTAAAGCAGGTTGTGTACAACATTCAGTACACTGAAGGTAAGCTAAACCATCAACATCACTGGTGTTTTAAGATGTTATTTTATTGGAATAATTGACAAATGAGGGATATTAGCTTTGTGGCAGAATTCCCTGCATGTGTGATAACTGATCTTGTTTTATTTTTTGGCATTGCAACTGTGGCATAGTTACAATTTCTGTTCTGTTCATCACATTTAAAATTTGAAGAGTACGCGCTTGATGGATAGAGCGCCTTCAGTGTACTGTTTCTTATTAACTTTACTTTTTTTAAAATCAACTTGCTATAGACTTTATATACATTTTGTTAAATACAGTTCCTAGTGACATAGAAACAATGCATAGTTTTCATTTACTAATTACAAATGTTGAGGCCTAATTCTCAAAGTCCTCATATTTAAAGGTTAGATAGACAACATAATGAAATTTTTAACTATTTGTATGTCATTTTGAAAGTGTACTGCTTTATGGTAAAAGTGTTTTTCATTTGTTCATTGTTTTCATTATTTGTGATCATGTTGTCTTTCAATACAGGCATAAACCTTCCACTCTTGAACAAAGCAGCTGCTTTTTAAAAGCGGTAATTGCTTCTTTACCTTTTATTTCTTTTGTAAATGAAGCTTTTCTTTAAGATTGTGACTTTAAAGTGTTGTCTATTGCATAAACAGTTGACACTCACTTATTGTAAAGTGAAGATTGTTCTACTGCATGTGAAGTGGACCATGCAGGTTTCTGTATGTTCTCAGTATGCATCACTAGATAATAAAGTCTTTTGTGAACAAGGCATTTGTAGCCATTTTTAAAAGTTTTTGTCTTCAGTGCTGGTAAGTCAGGTAAACCATAAATAGTAAAAGCAACCTTTCTTTTTTTTCCTGAAGTCTTTAATTGAGAGTATTATTTGTAAAAGATGTAAATCTAGCCAAAAATTTATCAATATATTAATAATTAGGATTCTAATTATTTCATCCCCATCCCCAAAATCCTACAATATTGTCAGCTTTCAGTGTAGTAAGATTATTCCTGTAGGTTATGGGGTATAATTCAGGATTTAACTAATGTTTCTGCTATTTTCTCACTTTTCCTTTTGATGGTGCGGAAAGAGAAAAAGGAAAACGGGGCACAGGCCATTCAACGCCTTCTCCAAGGGGTCTGATTTGCTGAGACACCAGCTTCACCTTCTTAACAAGGTTATTTCTGACAGCATGTGTAGATAAACATTTAGCAACGATTTAAAACAAAATCATGTAAATCAGCTTGGTTTTGCAACACAAAGGAATTCGTATTTTTAACATAGAATTTTCAAAAGTGTGTGCAATCTTTTCTGTTTGGGGGGTAAAAGTTAATGCTTATCTCCCAGAGGAATATGGAAAATAATCAGATTTTAGGGGTTTAAATAATATTTTTAAATTGTAAATGGGATTTTTTTATTCACCCAGGCACCTAATTACAACAAGCATGCACATTTTGGTGCATTCAAGAATGGAAAATCAGAATAGCAGCATTCTTCTGGTGGGTTTTGCTCCAGTTAAGACATGACATGAACTGCACAGCCAGGAAGGTGATAGGTGACATAGTAAGCCAACTCTGAACCCACACCCGCCTCTTCACGGTTTAGACTTGCTAAAAAAAATCCAAGGTGATGCTCAGCTTCAGGTAGAATGAAGCCTTTCAAATAAGGCATCACATGCAGCTTTTTTACCTTAATGATATGGATAGTAATTTTCCCACCATTATGTATTTTATTTTGGTGATAATATGCTGCATATTCAAGTCTTTTGTAGTTATTTTCAGTCAAAATAGTTAACATTTTGATACTTCTGGTGATTTTCATGGCTTCATTTTATATAGTTAGTTAATAAGTAAGTTAATTTCCACTAGAAACAGTTCATCTTTTACCTTCAAAACTATTAGCTATTCTTTAAAAAACAAAGTTGCTTGTTACTTGTTCTTTGTGTTTTAGGTGCAGCTCAGTGGAAGATGATGACAACCAGAAGACATGAGCTAAGGTTTCTGTCCTATAAAAGATTTAAAAAAACAAAAAACAAAATCTCCATTTAGTTTTTGTCTAATTTTTTAGTTTCCAGCATTATGATTTGGGTTTCATTGGTGTCTGGTATTTAGAATAGTAGTGCTATTGTGGTGTTCATCTGTAAAGTGCTTGTTTTTTCATACTTCCTGCCTCTCCCTCCCTTTTCCTCCACCTCTAAAATTAAAACAGTGCTTAATTTTAGTGATGTAAAAGGCTCCTTGGTGGTGAGATCCCACATAACACATGGTTGTCAAAATTGGCTTGTAAGGATTAGAATATAGCAGCTGCCAAGTAACATACATCTAAAAGTAATCTTCAACTTTAGGCAGACGCACACAAAAGAGTGGAAACAGGAATTTTGAGAACATTGTTGAGTTTCTTTAGTATCCGTTCCCTGACTTAACCTTTAGTAACCCTGTTTTTAACAAGCGCTCTAGTCTTGCGTGGTCTTACAAAATAGGCAGAGTATTCAGAGCCATTGTCAGTTTTTCTTAAGGGAAATGAAAAAAGTGATAACTATAGTTTTTCATTTCCCCAGATTTAGCATTCCTAGATTTATTTATTTGAAAGAAATCCTTTAACTGTCTTATATACATGGTTTTGTTTGAATTTGTAATTTTGCTGAGGCAGAAATCTGGAGCTCTTTTAATTTAAGACCTCTGTAACATAGAAGTCATTTAGTTAATGATTCTGCTTAACAAACCTGGATTCATGTTTCAGGAATAGCTGTATAGTCTTCAAATATAATTATCTATTAATGAAGTTTCAGCTGTTTTGTCCTTTATGGCAAAATGATGTAATGATTGTCAGACTTCAGGGTACATGAAATACATCATAGTTCTTTCTAGGACTGGAGGAGAACTGGAAAGCAGAAGCATTTTAGACACACTCTCTGGATAGATTATTCTCAAAGATCTTCAGAAATGAGGGGATTTTGAGCCAAGGGGAGCATCTTGTCATAAATAAAGACCCTCTTAATATTTGTGTTCCCCTATTAGTCCTTACTAAAAATGCTATTTCTTCATTCCCCAATGGCTGTCTCATTTCACTCTACTTGGTCAACTATTTTTTGTTTTAAAATAATGTAATTTTTATCTTGCCATTGTAACTACTACTTTTTTCCTAACAAAAATAAATTCTCAGGACATTTTTGCAGTACAAAATATGTAATATTTTATGATGTGAGAGAAGAAGTGAAATGTTCTCAGTTTAGTTCCAGATTTTCATTCCTCCTTTCTGCTTTACCCATACTTTATAAGCAGAACTGTAGGTATGTTGGTAGAAATAAAATCTCAGAAATGAAACAAAGGAATCACATATATTAAAATTTAGGTCAAACAGGGAATGTCCTAAACATTCGAGATAGGAAAGAAGTCACATCATCAAATATGACATGCCCTCCTTTATTTATAATGACACCATTAACAATTGGGCTCCATAAGTATGTTTCTTAACAGTATTCTAGTTCCAGAGTATATTCAACAGGAAATTTATTTTCTTTATAAAAATGTTCACAGCAAATTCATTTTTTTTTATGTCAAACGATGTACGCTAAATTGTCTTTAAGATATCTTCCAGTTCTTTTGAGATGATATTGTGGCATCTATAATTTTTCTTTTCCTTCTGTATATAGGGTAAGGGACAGTTCTGAAGAACCTTTCCATTTAGCCATCGAGATATGGAAGCTGAACTCTGAAAGTGCTCAGTGTGTATCCTAATTGTTCATGGTATTATTTGATTTGTAACTTGCAATTTAGCGGCATATGTCCCCAGTTGAATTACTGGAAAACTTAATAAACATGCCTCTTGGTACCATGTTGTCTGCTGATTTTTCTTTGCTTGAGTTTGGCATTTTACATTTTGTTTTTATTTATAAGCATCATTTCTTACCTGATGTATCTTAGCTGCTGTTTCACTAATGATAGATGTGCCTTGAAAGGAACTGGTGGGCTGAAGTTAAATATAAATCTTAGAAAGCTCTCAGAAGACTTTGATATGCATTGGTGAATCTCAGTTACTGGAAAAGCTATGGAGGGAAATTTCCCACACTACCTCAGCAGATTCTGCCCTTTCACAGAACCCATAACTTGAAAACAGCCAATGTATGATTTTCCTCACAAACAGTTAAAACATTTTTAGTGCATTAAATGCATATTACCTATGAGTGTGTTTAGATTCATGTTTCTGTTACAGATACTCCTGCTCTGGTTTTCCTAGTAATGGAAACATAAACTACTTCCTCTTGTATAACATAAGTAAATTGGTTTCATTGCCCATTTGGTAGCCTGACACATTTGGCTCTTCTCAGTCTTTCATTCTTTTCTGCCTTTAAATTAATGTTTTTAGCTTTTAAAAACAACAGAATAGTGGCTGGAGTGGTGACTCGGCATTTACAGTGCTTGCCTGGCATGCGTGAGGACGCAGGTTCGAACCCCAGCACCACGTACACAACAAAGTGTTGGAGCAATGAAAACCACATGAAAAACTAAATAAAATTGATTCTCGCTTCCCCCCTCCCCCACTGTCCCTTTCTATAAAAATTTAAAAAACAATAAAATATGGCTGGGTGCAGTGGCCCACACCTTAATCACAGCAACTCAGGAGGCTGTGGCAGGAGGATCACAAGTTCAAAGCCAGTCTCAGCAATTTAATGAGACCCTATCTCAAAATTTTATAAAAATAAAGGTCTGGGGATGTCACTCAGTGGTTAAGTCTTTGGGTTCCATCTCTGTTACAAAAAATAATATTGTTAGACTATAATGGAAAACCATCTGATAGGTATTTCAGTAGCTCCTTTTTTAGGTCTAGTGGCATCCCAAATAAAATAGCCTGGTGATGTTTACAGTAAGAAATTCACCCTTTGCCAGACATAGAGATACTTGCTTGTAATTCTAGCTACTCAGGATAGTAAGTTTGAGGCCAGTTTGGGCAACTTAGTCAAATACATTAAAGAGTACCACTAGGCAATAAGTACCTACCACCTACCAGAATACAGTGGTGAAAAAACAGATGTCCCTTCCTAAAAGCCTTACAAAATTCACATTATGACCCTAAAGATGAGGGGATAAAAATCCAGTTACATAATGAGAACGGATACAAAGTACTAATCATAAGTAAGGTTCAGGATTCCAATTCAGGGAACTGAGAATGAGAGTAAAGATGACTGATAGGAACCAAGGAAGGTCACTGAATTGGAAGTGAATTGAATGAAAGTCCATTTTTGCATTATAGTTCGGTGAAAAGAATATACCAGTTTGGATAAGAAAAATCGTATGGGATACAGATAAAATTCCAGTATGTTAAAGGAACCTGACCAATTATTTTGTATTGATGTGGTTCCAGAAAATTCTTTGATGTTAACCTAAAAGCTAAGCATGCTCCCTCTGATCCCTGCCTCTGAGAAAACTATTTGAGCCTTTTTGTTTTTTTTTTAATCAAAGGTAAAGAGGAGCAAGCAAGCTACATTAGCTGTCTTCAACATTTATTTCAATTACCCTTTAATGCATTTTTGCATTCCCAATTCAAATATTCTGTCTCATTGTGCGAGGAGGATACACAAAAACAATAATGGCTGTCTTTGGGCAGGGAGAGGACTTTTATTTCATTTACTACCTTTCAGTAACAGTTCTAAGTTGTAATCATTTGTTACTTTTTAATGGTTAAGATAAACTAATTTGAACTCACCAAGCATCTACTTAAAACCAAAGCACAGGACCCAGATCTCTGATTTATGCATGTTACCTCAAGACTTCCCTTTATGTTTTCAAAGTGTGATCCAAGAATTACCTGCATTAAAAATCACCCGGGATGTCTGTTTCAGTAAGCCAGAGGTAGAAGCCAGAACTCTACTGATTGGTTTGTTTCCCTGATGCTTAGCAATAAAATTTGTTAAGTTTTTCAGCTGTTAATGAATTGTGCTTCAGGATAAGACCAACAGCAATACTGAGCTTTGAAGAAAAAAAAGATCCAGTAACATGAGATTTTTAACTTTTAAGGGCCAACCAAGTGTCCGAAGATCAGAAAAATACATTTGTGGAGCTGAGGAGGGAGGAAAAGAAAGGTTGATACAGGAGGAGTTAGAAAATTACTAAGAAGCACCTGCAGCTCTTACAGGACTGTACAACAGAAGACCATAAAAAAATAACTACAACAGCAATCAATTACACCATTTATTGATGACAGAATCACACTGGAAAACAATCACAACAAAAGAACAATCTTCTGAATAGACTACTTCGGTTTACTAGTAAACACATTTCTTTGAAATGTAATGTGAAGGATTGTCAAATGCTGCAACGCGGAAGCCCTTGGATATGTACACACGTGGCTCAGCCGGCACTTTCACAGGCTCCATTCTGTATTTCATCAAGCAATCATTTTTTTGTGTTTTTGTTTTTATACCTGCATCTCAGAATGATAAACCATATGTTAGCTGGGCTTCTTGGAATCGGTTTGCTCACATGAGGATGTAAGAAAGAAGAGTTTTATTTTTGGTCGATGGGTGAGCACTTACCCTTAGCTATAAACGAAGGTGAAAAACAGTTTAGTTTCTGAATATAGAATGGTCTATTCAATAGTATACTTTTTCGGTAAAGTTTCTTTTTTGTCCTTGGTGGTTTAATTTCTTCCCTCTGATTTTCGGGAAAAGATAGGGGTACAGGTGAAACTGGTGCTGGAGACCTTGGTGGCAGACATCGTGTCGAGCCCATTCTAACCAGCGATTGAGTTGTTTGGGCTGTAGCAGGCTTGGGTGAGAGTTCTTGGCCTGGATTTAAAGTGAAACTTTTGGGATTCTTAAAATCATCGAAAGCTGCAATTGATTGTTTTGTGGTGGATGAACTTTTTAGAGATGATGGTCTAGAATTCCATTTATATTTGCCATCACTGCTCCAGTTCCATTTTGAAGCATTTTGTTCAAGCTTGCCAGAACCAGAAATTTTTCTCTTTTCTCGACTTTTATCTACACAAGGTGTCTGGAGACTTGAGGAGTCAGGGAGTTTGGGCTGCCTCACTTTTGATACAGCTTTGGAGGAAGAGGGTCGCTCAGAAACTGCCGGAGGACAGAAAGCATTTGGCAGTCTAGTCCGCTCCCTTTGTATTGTCGTATGTTGTAATCGTTCCAGTTCCAGTAAACGAGTTATCAGCTGTTCAATGGAGCTTTCTGGAGGTTCCACTGTAGCTCTCCAATTTTCACATTTTGAAAGGGCAAATTTGTGTAAGTCCAGAGTATTGAAAGGAGGGGGAAGAACATTCGGATATAGAAACACTTCACTCGGTTCTTCAGTAAAAGACTCCTCAACGTTCTCTATTGTTTCTGGCTTTAGGTTCAGGTCCATCTTTGTGAAACAGCTGAGTAGCGCGGCATTAGTGCTCTCGTTTTCTGATGAGTCGCCTTCATCTGTTAAGATTTCCTCCACGCTGCTGTGTCCGTATCTCAAGTTGCAGTTTGGAGCAGATAAAGTTTCACCATTGTTGGTTTCTATAGTTGAATATGAATCAGTATGAAACTCATTTCTGTCCTTCAAAAAGTCTCCATCAGCATAGGGCCAGTAGAGACCAAATGGCATCGGCAGTCCCGAGTAAAAACCAGCTTGCCGACCAACTGGAGGACTTGTTAATGAGTGGCTTAGGGTAAAGAGCCTTATAGGATTATTGACTACATTAAAGCCAGTTTCCACTGAAGATTTTTTGAATTCCCTTTAAAAAATAATTTAATTAATGAGTGGTTTGTTGACTATAAATAAAATGCTATTAAATGATACAAATAAGTAACCTTTATCAAAGATTGGTTAACATTCAGCTTCCAATGGCATATGTGTGTATGTGTGTGTATGTGTGTGTTTAGCTAACCACAACAAAAATGTTAATTTCAAAGTATACCCTAATTATATACAAAAATTTTAAAGTATAGATTAAGATATTGGACATTTCTTTACACAAATGCAGGTAACAAGATATCTAAAAATTATACCTAAAAATAAAAAACTCTGGCTATGAATACCCACTAGTGGCTAATTATATTTATTTGCCTATATTGTATATGAAATTATGGTGTCTAAAATGAGGATATCCAAGTCAAACTGAAATTATAGTCACATTCATTGACTCAGAATCAGATAAAAGGAAACTTTTAAGAATATAGGTTACTTAAGACTTAAATCACTGAGGTTTTTAAAAATTATTCTAACAAAAAAGGAAGAATGTCTATTAAATAGAAACTATTCCAGATACAGTCCCTAAGCAGTTTTCTTCTACGGGTGCCCTTTCACTTCAAGAGTGATACCTCTAGATTTTATATTAAAATAATATGGTAAAACTTCAAAAATAATAAAAACTGCAAAAAACAAAAGACTAGTTCACAGAACACTGAGTTTCTTGTTTTGTTTAAGATAACTAGAAATACTGGGCTGAAAGAGCTGATGCATTTAAGTTGACATGCAGTCTTAGTGTCATCTTGTTTCTATAAATCACCAGTTTACAGTAAAGATAAGGTAAATCTAGCTGGGCTCAGGGGCTCACACCTGTGATCCCAGTGACTCGGGAGGCTGAAGCAGGAGGACTGCAAATTCAAATCCAGCTTCAGCAACTCAGCAAGGCCCTCAGCAACTTAATAAGACCCTCTCTCAAAATTAAAAATAAAAAATGCCATGGATGTAGCTCAGTGGTAAAGCACCCCTGGTTTCAGTCCCCAGAACCAAAGGAAAAAATAATAATCTAGGATTTTGAAAAACATTTTCATTTTTATAGAAAGTGATAAAGATATATTCATTTAGCTACATACTAGGAATGCTTCTTTGCCTTTGAAAAGGCACAGGAAAATCACTTTAAATCTCCAACTGCTCATAGACACAAGCCCAGGGTTACAGTAAAAAGCGCAGGTAAGCTGGAGGCTGAAGGTCAGCTTTGAACCCTTTGCCACCACTGAATGAGCAAAATGCGAAGGATGATGCCCACCTCAGTGGAGTTCTGAGGACAGTTTCTGTGAATGAACTGTACTTTGTGAAATGTTAAACACTATATCCAAGTTATTATTTTATCCTCTTTGATGATGGTACACTGAGGAGAAAAATTTTAATAAAATATTCATTGACACCAAACTTCCATCTTGTGCCATCATTAATCCTACCCAGCATGAACAGCAAATCCCTGTCAAACACATCCTTCTGTTTAGTCCTCACAACATCTCTTTCACTTTCCTTCTTTTACAAATAAGGACAGTCAGATACGCAGTGGCTAAGGTCGCATATCTAGTAAGTGGTGGAGGTGGGGCTTGAACCCAAGCAGTGGATCTCCTGGCTGTGATCCCAGCGACAGCCTTCTGCTGCCTCCTGTGATGTTCTCTTCTCTGTTACAGTGACAAAGTCAGTTCACTTTGACCTCTTACCTTGAAGTCCTTGTCCCCAACTGAGTGCTTTCTTAAGATTAGCCTATCATTCAGCTCCAACATTCCCTTAGGACTAAATTTAGTTACCAAAGTCTCCTGTAGCACTTTGGGGTCTGTCTGCCCCTTGAATTTGAACATGAGGCAAGCTCTCTTCTGGGCCTCATGGAAGTGAGACCCTCTGAGCAGGAGGTAACTGCTATCGAGCGACCCACTCTGTTCTTACAGCTGGATGGGAGAGGAATGAGACTTGGGATGCCCTTACTTATACACTACGTGTAACAGGGACACCAAGTTGTGTTCAAGAAGAGGTGATTTCCAAGCACTAGCAGCCTGTGTTTCTAAGAGACAGTCTACCTAGTTCTAATCTACAATAAAATCTAAGAATAAAAAATAAGAATTCAAACCCCAGTAAGGTCTGAGAAGCAATATAATACAATGACCATGAGCACAAACCAAACTCATGAGCACAAATCTTAACTCTGCCATTTATTAATTACGCATGAGTTTGACAAGTTATGTAACTGCTCACCACACTTTAGTGTCCTCATCTATAAAAGGGATGATAACAGTACTACTTTGTAAGACTGGTGTCAGAGTTAAGTGAGCTAACAAATATAAGGAATTAAAATAGTTCCTGGCACATGGAATACTACTTTCCTATACTATTTCTTTTTCCGGTCAAAGACATGTCCAACTCTATCCTTTTAAGCCTTCATTGTAAAAGGCAAAAGATTTATATGATGGGCTGGAGCAGTGGCTCAGTGGTTATGGTGCTTGCCTGGCATGCGTGAGGACACAAGCCTCCAAGCACCATATAACAAAGTATCGGAGCAACGAAGGCCACATGAAAAACTGAAAAAATTTATCCCCCCCCCCACACACTGTCCTTCTCTCTTAAAAAAATAAAATAAAATAAAGATTTATATGAACTAAAGAGTTCCCAAGTGTCACCTAAGCCTTCATCGCAAGGACACATTGAACTCAACTCTTACACATACGGTGGCTGTCTCGTGGTGTCCACTGCCACTTCCTATTTCAGGGTGAATTTCTATAATTGCCCCTATTCACACACAATATTTTTCTGCTGATTGTTTTTTTTTTTGTTTTGTTTTGTTTTTGTTAAAGAGAGAGAAGGACAGTGAGAGACAGAGAAAGAGAGAAACAACTTTATTTAGTTTTTCACATGGCCTTCGTTGCTCCAACACTAGTTGTGTACGTGGTGCTGGGGTTTGAACCTGGGTCCTTGCGCTTGCCGGGCAAGCACTGAAACCAATGAGCCACCCCTCCAGCCCCATCTGCTGATTGTTTTTGACCTTGTATTTTAAGCATCAAATTCATCTGTATTTAGATGAATTTCAGTAATTTATTAGAGTATTACAAAAACATTCTCTCACCTGTTCTCCATGGTATATCCTTCGTGAAGAGGATAACTCCATAACTGAAACACCCCTTGTTTAACATTCTGATAACAGAAAAGTCAGGACAATCTTTTAGAAACTGCACAGATTTCTTTAAATGATAATGTAAGAGCATGATGTGATGAATAAAATCCCACCTGTGCTCTCCTGTAAGCATGTTCTGACATATTCAGTTCTAGCATCGGTTGCTCTACTGGAATTTCCAAATGGTTCTATAAAGCAGCAGAAGACTTTGAAACAACGCATCTGTGTGCCCTATACATGTTCTAAGAAGGTACATTTCTTATTCTTACAACAGGATCTATTCCCCTTGTGCACACAGAAATCTTGTTCTTACTGATTTCAGCAGAAATTAGTATAATCTATTATCAATGCCATCTAAACATTGTTAACTAATGAAACTTCAGCATCATTAACATTATTATACAGTTAAGTGTTTAAAATTTTGATCAAAAATCGTAAGTGAAAGATGAATTTTATACCACTTCAAAATAGGATATGAACCATTTTAACTGCTTTAAGACACAGTAAGGCCTTTTGGAAATGACTAGAAAACACTATATTTACTACATGTCAACTTCTATTTGCAGTATTGTTATACTGCGAAAAGTTAAGATATCAAAAATATTAATTTAATGACCAATTTGCAGCCAAAACAGTAAAGGCTTTGACTTGCTGGATGAGCTCTGCAGAAAAAAATTAAAGTTTAATTTTGAAGAAAAACATTTTTTTTTTTAAAAAGAGGGACAGTGAGAGAGACAGAGAAAGAGAGAATCAACTTTATTGAGTTTTTCACATGGCTTTAGTTGCTCCAACACTCAGTTGTGTACATGGTGCTGGGGTTTGAACCCTGGTCCTCGTGCTTGCCAGGCAAGCGCCAAAACTGCTGAGCCACCACTCCAGCCCCCAAAGAAGAAAAACATTTTAAAGAACATGCTATCATTTTCAAACAGTATGTTTGTGAATTATTTAAAACCAAACATCCTTACCTTGTTAATTTTGCCTGAAAGAATGTGTATGAAAAAAATGACAATTAATAGTTACATAAAACAGGTTGCATTAAAAACAAACCCCCTTTAATGTGAGCAATTATTTCAGTATAAACATACACATCTGGGATTTCTTACCACCTGCCGCACTATCCCTTCCGGGTGGGAGGTTTTTATTTTCAAGAACAGGTACATCTGAATCCAAATTCCAGGAAGGTAAGTTCTAAAAAAAGAAAAATACTTGGTTAGGATAAAGTTAACATTAAGAAGATTTTAAAAGCTCAAGTACACAATTTTGCATGTGCTTTGGTTAAAGTATGACAGAAGGCACAACATTCTACCACCCCTTCCACCCCCTGGATCAGCATCTTTGAGAAGCATATAAATCTTCTTATCAAACCTTTACCAGTTTGATAACACCTGCCATTCAGGAAACAGAAACCCTCTTAACATAATTTTGGTTTCATTCTCATTCTGTTAAAAATGATGACACCTGGATTCTCAAAATTGATTTTAAAATATAATAAAATGTCTTGTTTCTTGGTGCACAAATGGGACATTCATTGGGTTTTCTGTGTCTAAGCACCAGATCTAAAAGCCTACAAAATCTTTCCACCAACCAAAGAAAATCTGCAATTCTTGCATTATATACAATGATCTGGCTTCCAGATGTTGAGGAACACTCAGAAAATATTCAAAACAAAGCCAAGGAAAAAATGAATGAAAAGGGAAAGGTACTACTGTCTACTGAGTATTTCTATTCCGGATGTTGTGAAAAGTGCCAACGGGGAAAAACCAGGGGGTGTATACAGGAGGATTTTAATACTTTATTCTAAAAAGGGGGAAGTGATGAGGTGATTACAAGAAAGTAACTTTTTAGAAAAAAACTCAGTTGTTTTCTACCTCAAGAAAACCTTTTATAAATGAATCTCTAAGCAAATTAAATGTTAGGTATTATTAGGTATCATCTCCACAACTAAGAAGCAACAGAGAGAAATAAGCTTCACTGCAACACAAGGATGTCATCTGTCAACAGTGGGGTATCTCCTGATGGGAAGGATAGCTGGATGTGGGAAAGGAGGGTGCAGATGATCTGTCCTTGGAGACGTCTGACAATAAGATTGATAAATTCCTGCTTGCTGGTGTAACATATGTGAATTCAGTCTCTACACCAGAATCGCCTGGAGAACTTTTAAAAATCATGGTTGAGGGCTGAGAGTGTAGTTTAGTTGCCCAGTACGTGTAAGGCCCTGTGTTTGATTCCCAGCACTAAAAAAAGAAGAGTTGAAAAAGAAAAAAAAAAGTACAGATTCTAATTCAGGAGAATGAGGGTGAAGTTCAGATGTTTGCATTTTGAAAACCTCCCCACTGGATTCTCAAATTTCTTTCAGCTGTGTAATCCTGGAATACTAGTGTCCAAAATGTACATGTGAGAGAACATCCTTACACCCAAATGGTAAGAAGTTGGTGAGAAGCTAGTTATACAATCAAATTAAGGTAACCAAATGTATCAACGGATAGGAAAGGCTGGTCAAATGAACATGAAGTCAGTTTGTAAATTTCTTAAGGGCTGGGACTTGTTTATACTTTCTTGATATCCCACCTACCTTACTGATGTTTTTCAAAATACTAAGTGTGAGAAAATAAAAAAAGTGAGCATTGCCTAGCTGATAAGGTAGCTTTGTGTGTGTGTGTGTGTGTGTGTGTGTGTGTGTGTGTGTGAACTCTAGTTGCAGTAAGAAATGTTTTGAGATTTGGACAGAAGCTAACTACCTTTCCCTTTATTTATAAAAAAAAATATATAGCTAAGCATGGAGGCCCACACCTGTATGTAATCCTAGCAGCTTGGGAGGCTGAGGCAGGAGGATTGGAAGATCAAAGCCAGCCTCAGCAACTTAGCAAGACCCTGAGTAACCTAATATGACCCTGCCTCAAAATAAAAGATAAAAAAGGGCTCAGTGATTAACTGCCTCTGAGTTCAATCACTTAGACCAACAATAAATAAATAAGTAAACTTTTCCATTTGCTATCCCAGATGTGCAGAGGGGGAAATGGGTACAAACTGCTCACAAAATGAAAGCAGTAAGGTTGACACAGTAAAACTCGGTGGACTGTCTCAGCAAGGAGAGCTGCTGCCCAAGGGCTCAAGTTCCACCATACCTCCTGAGAGATGCTTGACAGGTGCAGGGTGGTGCCACAGTTCTCACCATTTCTTCCTCCCATTTTGTTGCAGCTGCTCCTCTGTTTCCTTAAAATCCTGTACAGATTGTGGAACAGGCACATTTATGGGTAAGATTCAACATTCAAATGAAAAGAAAGCAAGAGCTTTGATTCCCTATTCAAAGGAGGTTAAGAAAAATGTTTAGAGGGCTAAGGATGTGGCCCAGCGGCGCAGCACTTTGCTTGGCCCACGTGGGCCCTGGATTTGGTCCCTAGTACTGCAAAAATAAAATAAGAAAACGAAAAAGCAGAGAGGGACTGTGAGGGCAGGGTGGGAGTAACCATGTGGAATCAACCAGAAAAAAAAGGGGGGGGGGGTAAACCAGGCCAAGAGAAGCATAAACTAAAGGAAACTGGAAGATTTGACTGACAGAAGATTAGAAAATGAAGGTCAGAGGTGAGACAGGAGATATCAGATAAGAAAAATGAAACACAAATTGGAAAAAAAATATGGTGAATGATGTGGAATTTAACAAATAGGGCCACGATGTCTGTTAATCATCCAAAACATAAAGAGCTTTATTTGAAAGCCAAGGTAACTTTATATAGGCAGAAGGAGAACCCCAAGAATGTTTCAGAGACATGGAGAGGCCGATAGGTCCAGAATATATTTTCCACACCAAACTATCATGGTGTCTAAAACACCCAGTGCCATTTAAGGTAAAGGTATTCGAGAACCATAAGACAATAGAGCAATCACTGGATTAAGGTATAATTATCTGGAAAGCAGTACATATTAAAGCCACGCAATGCTAACTAAACACATTAGCTAATTGGTTACAGTTCATGTCTCCTGGGGGTAAAGGTGCATTTTGAAGAAACGGAAGACCCAGTTCAGGTGGTCTGTGAACCAACAGGTATGGATCCACCTGCTGTCTATGCCAGGCTCTGGGGCTCTATCAGGAAGGAGCTGTGGCCACGCACGTGTGTGCCTTGAGCAGCAGGCACCTGGAAAGGGCCACCGCGCCTGCAGGAGGAGCCTGAAGACGGGAAGACCTCTGCGCCTCTGTCCAGGGAGCTTTAGGGGCCTGAGCGGGCGGAACGCCCCCCGAGGGTGGCCCCTCTCGCTCGGGGGCTGCGGCTGGAGCTCGGGCCTCCTCGCGGGTCGCTGGGCCTCTTACCCCACGGCGCCGCAGGCCCACGTGTCCTCCCTGGTGTCCTCGCCGAGGGCGCTGCCGCCCCGAGGCCCAGGCCCCTCCGCGCGCCGCGCGAACGGCTTGCGGGGCGCCGCCTCCGACTCGGCCTTCGTGCCGCGGGAGGACAGGGAGGGCAGCGGGCAGCGGCGGGCCTGGCCCTCGGTCGTGAAGGGCCTGCGAGGCCCGCGGGCCAGCGCCGGGCCGGTCGTCCAGCCGCGGGCCCAGCACGGGCCCCAGGAGGCGAGCCTGGGCCGGAGCTGCGGCTCCCGCACCGGCCGCGTCGCCCCGCAGCTCCCCTCGGCCCGGGCGGCCCTCGGCGGCCCCGCTTTCCACCAGCTCCACCCGGCCCCGTGGGCTCTGAGCCACTCGGGGGTCGCCAGGACAGCAGGCGTGCGGGGCGCGCCACGCCGCCGGCCCCCCGGCCTCGGGCACGGCCCCTGCGCCCCGCCGGGCCCCCGCAGCGGCGACCCGGCCCACTCGGCCATGGCGGGGTGCAGGGCGCGCCCGGGGGCTCCGCTCCGGCAGGGTCGCAGCCCGGCGGCCCCCGAGGCGGCCTGCGCCACCCCGGGCCTGGCCCGGCGGCCCCTGGGCCGCCTCGGCCTCCTGAGACTTCCGGGGCCGTCCCCCTCCAGGCCGCCCGGACCTCGAGTGCCTTCCCGGGGCCTCGGCTTCCCCGGGCCTTCCGGGGTCTCCCCGGGCTCCCTCGGCCGGGCTGAGCACTCCGCGTGGCGGCCAGTAGGGCTCCGGGCCGAGCGCCTGGCCTGCACTCCGCGCCCGGGGCCTGCGCCTCCCACTCCTGAAGAACGAAAAGAGAACCTCGGGTGGCCTAAGAGCAAGCCCACCCCCGGCAGCGCGTCTGTCCCAACAAAGCCAGCGACAAAACTCGGGTTTCTTTTCTGTCTGGGATGCATTTATGTTGCCCAGTTATGTACCCAAATGCGTGTCTTCTGCTACAGCTCCAGGAAAGAAGTGCGCAGGAAAGGGAGGAACGAATGAACGGACACACAGAAGTGTTTCCACGGCAGTTCGATAGACAA
>PVKS010006793.1:0-16025 GCA_004027875.1 Aplodontia rufa | reverse complement strand
CTGAACCCAGGGATGCTTAACTACTGAGTCATATCCCCAACACACACACACACACACACACACACACACACACACACCAGGATTTTGTTTCTTTCTTTTGAGACTGAATATCAAGTTGCTTAGAGCCTCACTAGTTTGCTGAGGCGGGCTATGAACTTGTGATCCTCCTACCTCAGCCTCCGGATCAATAAGCATCTTAATAAACTGGTACTTGGTATCTGTGAGAGTGGACTCCCATGCCCCTTTGAGAATCTTCTTAGAATATTGCACATCCACGTGTATAACAAATGCTGAACACAGTTTAGAGGGTTTCTTGGATCTCTGATCCTCCACCCACAGGTCTGTCTCCTCACCTCCGCATCTCATCTCCGCTTTCCCCTCAAGCCTTCCCACCCACCTATTTCCCAACACCCTGTCTGTATCTACTTCTCTCTAATCCTCAATCTTATGTGTTAATCCTGTTCACTTGTTTGCTTGTACTATCTGTTTATCCCCAGTAGAGAGGGGATCTTGCTTCTTTGGTTCCCTAGGGTAGCCCTCTGCTTTAAAACTGGGCAGCGCCCAATCAAAGAAGGCCAATGAATAAGGGTAGGGGACACCTCCTTCCTGGCAGCCTCCTCGGAGGTCTATCAGGCTTTCCCCACCAACCCCAGGCTCTTTTCCCTCCCACCACTCCAACACCCGGGCCTCAAATGCCCTCCTAATTTCTAAATATTAAAAGCTGGATTCTGCAGCCAGCTCTAAAGTGTTGTGTATCACCTTTCCTTCCCAGCACCTACGACATGTCAAATACTTCAGACATTTTACTGTTAACCCAAACATCTCCAGGACATACATCAGTTATACTTTTCCTACAATAATGCCTCCTTTGGTGGGGCAGGGACTTTCTTTTTTGTTTTAGCCTGCCTAGTTAAAGCCTAGTCATATAGTTCTAGCTCAGAAGTCATCTTTCCTGACCGATCAGGAAGAATAAACTCCTATCCCCTGCAAGATCTCTCTCTTTTGGGTTCTGATATAGCAATTTACTTCACCATCTCTTGCTCCTGTTACAATTACTCACTTGCAGAATCTCATGTTTTTGCAACACCTTGAAGGTAAGACCTCCTTTTTATTTAGAAGGTTCCTGGCATATAGTAGGTACTCAGTAACAGTTTGAATTAACTCAATAACTGAAAAAATAGTATTTGCTAGAATATATGGTGTGGTTATAAGTGCCAGTGTATTACTGAACATTCGATATTAGTTAACCAATTTAACACTGCTAACAATCCCATGAAGTCAATATTGCTAGTTATTCCTATTTTATAAATGAATAACCTGAGCTCTCAATATATTAACTTTTCCCAACTTACAATTACTTGAAAAATAGTGAATCAAGGTCAACATTCAGGTCCATGTAGTCTCAGCTAACATTTCCTACAATGTATGTACCTGGGAAATTATCACCACCACCCCAGACAGAAACTCCATGCGCATGCATAGGTACATGTGTGTCCAAGTGTGCAAATTTCAATACAGGGATTGTGCTCTCCCCTCTCCCTTGCTTTCTGTTTCTCTTTCTGCTTTTTCTTTTTGTTTCAGAACTTAGTGATTCCTGTTCCCTTCTAGCATCTCTGCATCCCTCAATACATCTTCTATGATTCTCTTTCCTTTTTCCTTATTTTTTATATTATAATTTATAAATCTATTAATAATTTATATTATAATTTTCTTATAATTATTCTTAAAGGCCTTTCTTGGGGCTGGAATGGTGGCTCAGAGGTCACAGCACTTGCCTGGCATGCAGGAGGATGTGGATTCGAACCCCAGCACCACATACACAACAAAGTGTTGGAGCAACGAAAACCACATGATAAACTAAATAAAATTCATTCTTTATCTCTCTCTCTCTCTCTCTCTCTCTCCCTCTCTCTTATAAAAAATCCTACTTAACTGTTCTTCTTTTCTCTGGAGACTTCTGCATGCTTTGACATCAGCATCGAAATTGGACTGCATCTCCTGTCAGCCCTAAATGTGAAAGGTTGTGGTGGTGTCAAAACTAAGAGAATGGTACGTTCCCCTTGCAAGCCTTGGGTCTAGCTTGGCTCTAGACCAGCTCTGGCCACTGTCGCTCAGGTCCAGCTTTAGCTTCAATCCTTGCTCCAAGAGAATGCACCTTCCTTCAAGGACATGGCAAAGCCACCCGGCTTTCATTTCCTAGCAGCAGCCTCAAGCATGCCTTAATTTACACAAGCACTCATTTTTAGCTATTCCAGAGTGAAAGCGTTCTTTCATAAATGAAATGGGATAAGGTAGGTGCTCACGATCTCTTGGCATTTAGCCATTTAGCAAACCTGTCCATTATTTACAATGAGTGGTCCCAGCGACTTGGAGCTGAGGCAGGTGGATTGCAAGTTCAAAGCCAGGCTCAGCAACTTGGCAAAGCGAGACCCTGTCTCAAGATAAAAATTAAAAGGGGCTGGGGATGAGGCTCAGTGGTTAAGCATTCCTTTGGTTCAATCTTTGTACCAATGAAAGAAAATAAAATTTAAAAATTAAAAAAAAAAAACGAGGTGGTCTAACTTAGAGGAAAAGAAGGCAAGCCTTAGGCCAATCAGTTCCTGGGGGTCAGGAAGCCTGCCTTGCCACGGACCTTAAATTCTACAGCAAAGGTGACAATATCGACTACTAGACAACTATTATGGAAAGCACCTAGAGCCAGGCATGTTGGCATGCGACTGTAATCCCAGCGATTTGGGAGGCTGAGATAGGAGGATTGCAAGTTCAAGACCAGCCTCAGCAATTTAGCAAGGCCATCAGCAATTTAGTGAGACCCTATCTCAAAATGTAAAGTGAAAAGGACAGGGGATTTGGCTTAGTGGTTAAGCACCCCTGGGTTCAATCCCCAATACCAAAGAAAGAAAGAAAGAAAATAAATAAATAAACTAAAACCACCATGACATACTGGACTTTTCATAGGTCTTAGATTATGCAAGAAATGCCAGTGGCAGCATTTCTTAGTTTTTAATTATTCTGCGGGGAGAAGACTTCCACTCCAGTCTGCTCTGCCAGTCCTGCCCACGCATCTGCCCCAACAGCCTGTGTTTTCCCCTTCAGTATTACCAAGACCATGGCTGGTTGAGTACTACTGCAGCATTTCAGTGTAATCATCTCAACATTTTCAGAAAGCCAGGACAGTATTTTCTAATTAGCAATATACTTTGTTGTTATCGTTCCCAAATAAGATGCTCAACCAGTGGAAAACGTTTCAAATCAATTGTGGACAATTTGTATGGAGCAGATGTTTTTAGATACCTAATCCTTATGTCTCTATTTGTTTCCAGCAAGTGCCGTGTTTTTCAAGTGTGGCAGATTCTATTTATCCAGGTTTAGGACTCTTTCTACTAGCATCCATGCTAAGTATCCTGACTGTCTTGTGTTTGTATAATTCCTTTTCAAGATGTACTCACATATTTTTCCCTTCTTTGAAGTTGTTTCATTTTTTCTTTTCTACTTTGAAGTTTCGTTTTAAATATTAACCTTTAATGATTTGCTCCCTTAATAGGTCTTATTTGGGAGATCACCCTTTTCTTGCAGAAATATGGGAATCCTTGTTTAAAATCTACTTAAGAAATCTCTAAGGAATCTCCTTATTCCCAGCCTGAATTGTGATAGTGATGTTTATGTCCATACTTCCAAAGGAAGTACGGTAGACACACACATCAGGCCATTCTACGCCTGCGCATGCTGCAGCTAGTACTTTTGAATACATACTCAATCATGTGTTTCCTCCTTTATTTTGATTTTCCTGCAAGATGATTTTTCTCACTTTCCATCCTTCCAAAGTCTACTCTCCTGGAGATGCTAGGCCCTGAAGCTGTGTTTTCCTGGTCTTATAGCACAAGCCTACTTATCTTCCAGTATGGGGACTGAAATCAGGGTCACTTTACCATGAGTTACATCCCATCCCCACTCTACCCCCTCTTTCTTTCTTTTCTTTCTTTTTTTTTTCTTTTTTTTTTTTTTTTTGAGACAGGATCTCGCTCAGTTGCCCAGGCTGGCCCCTCTCTAACTTGCCATCCTCCTGCCTCTGCCTCTCCAGTTGCTGGGATTATAAGCATGCTGCATCTCACTCGGCTTGCTTTAGATATCGGCCCAAGATTCATATCATATCAGACTTACTTTCTGGGGCCAGTAAAGATGTGGCTGGGATCCTCTTTCTGGTAGCAGGAACCCTCCCACCGCATCTGCTGTGATCGGAGTACTCTCTTCAGAAGGCTTCCTTTGAGAAATTTGGAAATGATCTTCTCTCTCTGAACATTACTGAACACTTTGCCTTCCGGAAGCCAGCTGACCTTGTCACCTCCATCGTGGTCGCCGGGAAGCGGAAGATGTTCAGGAGACACAACAACCCTCTTTGAAACAGCAACAAAAAGAGAATTGCTGTTTACTTAAAAGTCATGAATACAAAATGAGCCTGACCAGCAAACCTACAGAGTCCTGCTCCTGCGGCTGCAGCTTCACTGAGGGATTAATTTAGTTAATAATGTGCTGCTAATCGCCTGAGGGCCTGCTGGCCTGCCATAGCAACTCAACATCACAGCTGGGAGAGGTACCTGCCCTGGCTTAGGAGAATGCTCTCACCTGTTCTTGGCAGAAAATAATAATATAGTAAAAATTTTGAAACTTCTCAACAGAGGACATTGATCAAGCCAATGAATACATGAGAAAGTGCTCTAAATCACTAGTAATCAGAGAAATGCAAATGAAAACCACATTAAGATATCACCTTACACCAGTCAGAATGGCAAAGATGAAGACAATAAACAACAATAGATGCTGGAGGGGATGTGGAGAAATAGGCACACTAACACACTGTTGGTGGAGCTGCAGACTGGTACAGCCCCTCTGGAAAGCAGTGTGGAGAATCCTCAAAAAACTAGGGATGACTCCACCATATGACCCTGCTATTCCACTCCTGGATATCTTTCCAGGGGATTTAGAATCAGCACATTATAGTGACACAGCAATATCGATGTTCATAGCAGCTCAATTTACAATAGTAAATCATGGAAACAATCCAGATGTCTCTCACAGGAAGAATGGATCCAAGAACTGTGGTACATATATACCATGGAATTTTACACAGCAATTAGAAACAATTATATTGCAGCCTTTGAAGGTAACTGGATGGCTATGGAAGAAATTATGCTGAGTGAAATCAGCTTAACCCAGAAAACCAAGGGTCGAATGTCTCCACTCATCTGTGGAGGCTGGAGCTAGACCCTGGCCATTAAGAGAAGTGGTCTAATATCAGGTGTTAAATCTAGATATCATGTAATGTTGCACAACTTAATACTTTTTTAGAGATGTTGTGGGAGGGATAAGGGTGGATAATTGGGGGGGGGCACCCTTGGGGTTAAATCAAATTTTCAGAATCTATATACATTATATATTATTTTGTTAAAATTTGTATGATTATTGAACAAATAAATTTCTGAATAAAAAAAATCTTAAAAAAAAAAGAAGAAAGTGATCTCTGTCCTCCACAAGATATCCATTTAACTCAAGGGTTCTTCTGGGGGAAAAAGCAACATGGGGAACCCAAGCTGGGCATCCAGGACATGGCATTAGCCCTAGATAAATAAGTATATATTCATTTGTTCTTGAAAGTTTGATAATGTTTCCCCCTCAATTGTAACTCTATCATCTAATAAAAAAAAGAAAAAAAAAGAAAAAAAATTTGGTTTGACAAAAGTTAATATATTGGCCATTGAAGAACAGAATAAGAGAAATACAAAATAAGCCAGAAAAATGGTAGCATTTACACTGTTTAATACCCGAGACCTGGATGGCTTAGGCCCGAATCGCAGAGCAGCCCAGCATCTGCCCATCTGCCTTCATGCAGGTTACTCCCACCCAGAGTGTTTTCCTCCCCTCTAAAATTGGAAAACAGAATGAGATCATTTACTAGAAAGTCTTTCTCATTGCAAAAAGCAAAAACCAAAAAGCAAAATCAAAAACAAAACAAAACAAAATCTGACAGCTTATTTAAAAAGGAAAAGTCATGCCAAATGTTGTGGAGCACACCGTAATCCTAGCTACCTGGGAGGCTGAGGAAGGAGGATCACAAGTTGGAGGCTGGCCTGAATGGCATGGTGAGACGCTGTCTCAAAATAAAAAATGAAAAGCACTGGGGATATAGCTCAATGGTAGAGTGCCCGTGGGTTCAATCCCTAATACCAGAAAAAAGTTAAATTTATGCCTGAATACTATTCAAATGTGTATTTATACACATTGGATTTTTAAAAATTCATTCAGCCATTGATGGGCTTTGATGTCCTGGCTGTCATACAGAGAGCTACAGTGTACTTGGTGGTGCGTGTGTCTCTTCAACGTACTGATTTGATATCCTTTGGTATACTCCCAAGAGTGGAATTGCTGAATCTATGGCAGGTCTATTTTTAATTTCTTGTGGGGCCTCCTTATTAGTTTTCATAAAGGCTGTGCTAATTTACATTCCCTTTTCTCAGCATCCTCGCCAGCTTTGTTTTTTTCGGTTTTGGTTTTTTGGTCTTTTTGGTATTAGTCACTCATCCAGGCATGGTGGCACATGCCGGTAATCCCAGCAGCTTGGGACAGTGAGACAGGAGGATCGCAACTTCAAAGCCAGCCTCAACAAATTAGAGAGGTACTGAGCAACTTAGCAAGATCCTGTCTCAAAAAAAAAAAAAGTGGGAGAGGATGCTGGGGATGTGGCTCAGCGATTAAGTGCCACGCAGTTCAATTCCAAGTACCAAAATAAATAAATAAATAAATTGATAGTAATCACTCAAAAAAAGATAAAATTTAATATTTGTGATCGTCTGACTTTTAATCTGGGTCAACGAGCTTCACAAAGCTATAAACATTCCATCAATTGCAACTTAGAGCAATGATTGATAAGGCAGGTAAAAAAAAATCACATTTTAGTGGATCTCTTCCTTAGCATATTGAATGGCCTAAAATATAGTTTGCTCTTTCCTAATTATGAAAATGAGAGTAATGCACTCAATTTGCTTGGAAGAAAAAACCAGGGGATGTCTTTCATTTGCCAGTATACCACCTTTCTTATCCCCATCAATTCCCTTCTCTGCCCAAAAACACCCACAAATTAGGAATCACATCATACTCAATCAAATTCAAGTGATTCTTGTTAGTTCTATAACAAATTTTAAGTGCTTGCATTTAAAACATAATATGCTTACTTGTAAAAGTTTTACTTCTGGAGCTTGTAAGCTGGAAATGAGGAAGTAGAATTTTTTTTTTAAGAGATGAGGGGCTCACTATGTTACAGCCTAGGCTGGTCTCAAACTCTTACCCTCAAGCGATCCTCCTGCCTCAGCCTCCTGAGCAGCTGGGGACTACAGGAATAGGCTCTGGATATGAATGTACCGTATGGTATCATCATGATAGTTTTAGTCATGGCTGAACGTTTCTTTTTTTCTTTTTCTTTTTCTTTTTTTAAATTTGTGCATTATAGTTTTACATTTTGAAGGGGCTTGTTGTTATATTTTCGTACATGCACACATCATAAATCCCCCTATTACCCTCCCCACCCACTTCCCCTCCCCCTCCCCCTCTCCAACCCCATCCCTGCCCCTAGTCCCCAGGCTTGGCTGAAGGTTTTTAAGTTTGGTCAGTATTAGCAGCTTTTGCCATAGCATCTTTTCTAATCCTCCATTCCAACTCTCTTCCTTTTGCAGCAGAGTTCCTTAGCCAGTTCATAAGGACAGGAAACCTGGATTTGCTGATTGGTGGAACACACCTAAAACCAAGGAGCAGCTCCAACAAACCTTATTATTTGCATTTTTGACCCAAACTGGGGAGTAGCTCTTAGAAGCTTTTAACTTACTCAGGGTCATGGTGCAGAACTGTTACTGTGTCGGGCGGGGGTTGGCGGGGATAGGGGGAGGCCAGGTTGATCACACTGGGAAGTCAAGTTGGCAGGAAAATACATTTTATTCAAAGCTCACTTTGAAAGAAGAGGAAATTTTGGGTTTCATATCAACATCTTCAGAGAACTCCAGGGCCAGCAAAGTTTTTGTTAAAAACAAAAAGGAGAAGAGAAGACAAAGTGGGACAAAAGACAGGAACTGGATGCAGATTTAGTTTGCAGAGACTGTCAGTCACTTCCCTTGGCATCTGTCAGGCCCTGGGAGCTGGCAGCCCTTCCCTCAATATGAGGAAGTTTAAAAGGTAAAACAATTTGGAACTTTTAATTTTCAGGATAAGGAAGTTGTCCTTAATTTCAGAGGGAGTCTGTTTCATTAGGGCAGCGCTATTAAGTTTGGTTTTAAGATTGTTTAACGCCTCTATTGGTTTTGCTCTTTGGTCCACGGTGGCTTCTTACCAGCAGAGTCAGAGTTGAACACTTTCGTTCACTTTGTTTCCTCAGTGTTCATTTGGATCAGAAAATAAGGAAGTTGTCCTTAGTTTCAGAGGGAGTCTGTTCCATTAGGGCAGCGCTGTTAAGTTGGCCTCTTACCTGTGCTGCTCTGGACATGTCTTAGTTTGGGATCTCATGAAGCTCTTTCCTCAGCTCTGCTAGGGACAGCGTTGGTGTAAGCACGCTCTCTGGGGCCTCGTGTGTCTGTGGAGTCTTAATTGTCCTTGCCCAGGGCAAGGCCTCTGCTAACTGCCAGATGGGAAAATGACGTCAGGTAGATGCACACCCAGTGTTCTCCACTTTCCCTTTAGGAAAGTTCTCTCTTTCCCCTCAGAGCTTGTCCACATCCAGACAGTAAACTGGTGTTTCTGCAGAAAATCCCTGAGAGACTTCAACGGATAGTTTCCGTGGACTGTTTTTCTCTGCCTTGCTGATACAGGATTCTAGATCAATACCTGGACCACTGTGACTCTCGGAATGTGAAGTCATCAGAGTCCAAAACGTAGGTTCTGTGATGTCGCCTTGGGAATGGAGGGAGGTTGGGACGAAGAACAACTGTAAGACGCTCTGCTCTTCGAATTTTCTATTTGTTCTTCTCTGTAGCTCAACAGGCTGTCATGAGAGCAGTCAGCACCGGTCTTCCTGAACTGAACATCCTGCCCCCTGAGAAACTGGAGCCCAAGAACTACGCCCATCCCGAAGTCCTGTGTCACACCTTCGAGACTCTATCTAACCTTCACAAGCTGCTTCCGAACCATCTGGTGGAACTGCTTCATTCCTACAACAGCAAAGAGGACAAAAGAAAAGGTACATGGGTACAGTGTGTCTGTGAACTCTCTTAGGAAGCACTTCTTTATCCTGGGGCAAACTGCTTCTTCTCTCAGCCATGAGAAGAACTTACATCCTTGACGTTGCAGGTGTGGTTGGTCTTGGGGGTTTTTTTTTTGGTTTTGTTTTCTTGGGGATTGAACCTAGGCAATCTCTACCACTGAGCCACATCCACAGCCCTTATATTTTTTACTTTGAGACATGGTCTCCTTAAGTTCTGTAGGGCCTCGGTAAGTTGCTGAGACTGGCCTCAAACCTGCAATCCTCCTGCCTCGGTCTCCTGAGGCACTGAGATTATAGGCATGTCATGGCACCTGGCTTGCCATTCTTCTTTACGCAAAGAATACCTTTTGGAAAGATGGAAATAGACCAAATGGGAAATATACGGAATTCACAGAGTTTTAGACTTCACTTTAAGATAGTGAGGAATGTCCACGTTGAAGGTCAGAGTTTAAACTTTGTTGCTTTGCTCTGTTTCTTCCTTCTCAGCCCTCTTTAATTTTTATTTTTGAGACAGGGTTTCACTAAGTTGCTTAAGGCCTCACTAAGTTGCTGAGGCTGGTTTTGAACTTGTGATCCTCCTGTGTCTCTGGGATTACGGGTGTACGCCACCAAGTCCAGCTCTCCCTGGGGATTGTAAGCAATCTTCAACTTTTTTTGGTGGGGGGTGGTTTGGGGGCCCAGCTATGTTACCAACGCTGACCTTGAATTCCTGGACTCACTTAATCCTTTTGCCTCAGCTTCTAGAGTACTTGGGACGACAGGCATGTGATACCACATGGTTAGTAACTGCAATTTGTTCACAGTACCATTCCTGAAAATTAGACAGGGCCATTGCTAGTTTGACCGATTTGCAGCATTGAGTGGAGTCTACTTCTGAGTTGCTTATTACTAAGTAGAAGGCATAGCCACCTGTGCCTATGAACTTGGAAGACCAATTAGAAACCTCCACAGTGATTCAGACACAAACCAGAGAAGCAAGATAGATATTGACATAATGATTTTCAAACTACATGGTAAATTTGACCCTTGGCATTCTGATTAACCGCTACTCCCAAGTATCTAGGTTACATTGTAAATTGCATGAACAGTACATATATTGGGCTGGAGCAGTGGTTCAGCAGTTACGGTGCTTGCCTGGCACGCGTGATGATGCAGGTTTGAACCCCAGCACCAAGTACACAACGAAGTGTGTTTGAACTCACTGGTCTTCAAGGAAGTAAAAGATAAATCAAGGAGATAGTTTGAGGCCATCCTACCTGTCAAATTTAAAGTGATCAATCATGTTGAACTTGTGGGTCAATTAATACAACATAGTGTGTGAGGGTATTAACTGACTCAGTCAGGCTTTTTGAAGGATAATTTAAAAGTCTTTGTCAAAAGTTCAAATGTACGTTATTGGCTTATTGAAACTGAACTTGATAGAGAATAAACAGAAAACAATTATCTTTCTTCCTCATAACTCCTTTTGACCCATTCTATTCACTTCTTATTCCTTATCCTTGGGTGAAATTACAGTCAAAAATCATAGCTTTGATGGTCATGTTAATAATAAAAAGTCTATTCTAGGGGCTGGAGCAGTGACTCAGGGTAGAGCGCTTGCCCGGCATGCATAAGGACCCAGGTTCAAACTACAGCACCACATACACAACCATGTATTGGAAAAACAAAATCCAGATGGAAATATAAACAAAGTTGATTCTCTTTCTCTCTGTCACTTTCCCCATCTCTCTTAAAAAAAATAGTCTATTCTAATATCTAAGCACTAAACTCTCATGCGGTTTGAAACCTGTTTGCTTCCACAGCTCTGGCCTGATTTGGAAACCAGGAGAAGGGCAGTAGTGTAGTTGCTCCTCCCTCACCAGCCTCTGGGAGGCTGAGGGTGGGAGGGAGGGAGGCAGGAGAGGCGGAGAGCCCACCATCTGGCATGAGAAGCTCTTCCCTTCTCTCCTGGGGCATCTGCTGGGCTCTGTGGCAAGTTCCCATTGCCAGGTTCTCACTTGCACAGCCTCCAGCCAACATTTCCCTTCCTTTACCTCCACCTGTCCTACTTCCAGCTCCGTGCGACTCACAAACAACAGAAATCCATTTCTCAAGTCCTGGAGGCTGGGAGGTCCAAGATCAAGGCAGAGTGAGTGTGTGGCTCAAAGACTTCTTGCCCTATCCTAGCCTCACCTGGTGGGAGAAGCAATAGGTCTCTCTGGCAGCTCTTTTCTAAGGGCACTAATCCCATCAGAAAGGTCCCACCCCTATAACCTGATCACCTCCCAAAAGCCTAATACCTAACCTTGGGGGTTAGGATATCAACATATGAATTTGGGGCCACAAACATTCCAAATAGAGAACATCACCCCCTTGGCCAGCTTTTTTTTTTTTTTTAAATCAGGGATTGAACCCAGGGGTGCTTAACCACTGAACCACATCCCCAGCCCTTTGTATCTTTTTATTTTGAGACAGGGTCTTGCTAAGTTGCTTAGGGCCTCGATAAGTTGTGGAGGCTGACTTTGAACTGTAATCCTCCTGCTTCAGCCTCCTGAGCTGCTGGGATTACAGGCGTGAGCCATTGTGTCCAACCTTCCACAGCGTTATTATGACACATCTATACTGTTTCGATATGATTTCCTCGTGTTTTGATGGAATCCCTCTTGTGATCATCGTCAAGATGGTTTCAAGCTAACTACTTTGCAGGAGGTTTATATTTAGTTTATAAAATATCTAAGTCCCGGTTCCCCATGTCCTCACCCAGTTGAAATGCAACTGACTCCCAAAGCGGCCCTCTTTCCTCTGTGACCCCAGCCATCCCAAGATATATTCAAGTCCTGAGCCCCAGCACCCCACCACATGACCATATTTGGAAGTAGGGCCTTTATAAGGTTCAGACATAAGTATTTAAGTTCAGATGAGGCCAAGGTTGGAATAGGGTGAGTTCTTAAGCCCAGGAACACCAGGGATTGCTGGTAAACAGCAGGAATTACACAGAGGCAGAGAAGGATTCTCCCCTTGAGGTTTCAGAGGAAGCAAGACCCTGTTTCTGATGTCAGCCTCCTGAACTGTGAGATATCAAATTCGTTTGTGTTGCTGTTTGTGTGTTTTGGTACCAGGGATTGAACCCAGGGGTGCTTAATCACTGAGCCACATCCCCAATCCTTTTTGATTTTTATTTTGAGACAGGGTCTCGCTAAGTTGCTTAGGGCTTTGCTTTGAATTTGTGATCCTACTTCCTCAGCTTCCTGAGATGCTGGATTTAAAGGAGTGTGCCACCGTGGCCAGCCAAATTTGTTGTTTTAAGTCACTCAGTTTGTAGCACTGTTATGACAGCCCTAGAAAACCAATGCACCAGGAGTTAGGGGACATAGACCTGCCTAGTTCTCTAAAAGTACCTCTAAAGGCAGGTGGAAGGAAGGGAAAGTGAACTCCAACGACTCTGTGCCTAAAGAAATCCTCAAGTATCTTAAAGAATGCTTTGAATTCGGGTATTTTCTGTATAAATGGGTATCTGCCATCTACTGAGTTTTTCTCAGATTTTAGAGCCTTGGAGACAAAACTGAGACAACAGAAGAAAATTTATACCTTCCTGTTACATATGCATTCATACATATGCATCCTTCAAATTAGCAGCTCCCCTTCATTTACTATTCTACACAAATGCTTACACCTAAGCAGACAGAGGCATGAACATGGGTGTACACTGATGTTATTATAATGGTAAAAAATGGTGAACAACCTAATTCCATTCAGCAGCAGAATAAATAAATGAACGGATCCAAACTGTGGACTGCTTTGACAAAAAGGATCATGTTACCTTTCTGTCATTATTGACAAGTAGCTCAGCTAAAGGAAGAAAGGTTTGTTTTGGCTTGTGGTTCCAAAAGTTTCAGGGCATGGTCAATTGATGCTGCTGGTTTTGGCCCTGTGGCAGGGCAGAGCATCATGGTGGAGAACAGTGGGGTGAAGCGAAGCTTGGTGGCCAGAAAGCAGAAGTAGGGAGAGAGAAGGGGCTGGGGTCTCAATACCCCCTTCAAGGGCATGCCCCCAGTGACCTAACTTCCTGACACTAAGCCCCACCTCCTAAAGGTTCCACCAAGACCCAGCTGCACCACCAAGACCCAGCTGCACCTCCTAAAGGTTCCACCAAGACCCAGCTGCACCAAGACTGGGGACCAAGCTTCAAAAGACTGGGTGTTTGGGGGGTGGAGCATTTAAGACCCAGACCATAACAAAGGTTGGCATTCAAGCATCTACAACACATGATACAGAATTTCAATAAATAAGCTGCAAAAAAACAAAATGAAATATGGTTCCATTTATGCCAAAAGAAAGCTGGGCTTTTATACATACAAATACATAAACAGTTCTGAAAGGTGGCACATCAAATTCGGGACAAGATGAGGGAAGATTTTCCTTTCACTTTGTAGATATCTCGGAGTTGTTTAACTTTTTATTTTGATGGAATTCTTGTCATGTATTATTTTCGCAATGAATATAAAACTTCAGCATTAGGCTGTGGGTGGTTATGACAGGTTGGAGCAGTGGGTTTTGATTTGCTAGCGATCCTCCAGGGGTATGTTGATTTAGAGTTTTTCTGTTGAGGTCTATCAACACTGATTTAAGTAGCAGTTAATAGATCCTGCTGTGTAAAAGTGGCCTGCTTTGCTGTTGGGTGCGCTTCTTTCGGAGGTGTTTTGGAGCTGTGATCCTTTGTTCTGTTTGGAAGCCAATTTAAAAAAATTCATGACGCAGCTGAGGTGGGTGGCACTGAGGGGAAAATGTACCGCCTCTCAGTCCCACGTCTCTGTCTTCAGGATCTGGCCCAAGGCAGAGTCCAGCCATTGGGGCACACTAATCTTGGAGGCCCTGAATTCCTCATAAAAGGCTGCTTCAAGGGCTGGAGCAGTGGCACAGTGGTTACGGCGCCTGTCCAGCATGCACAAGTACATGGGTTCAAATCCCAGCACCCACGTACAAAACTAAGTGTCAGAGCAACGAAAGCCATGTGAAAATCTTAATAAAAATTGATTCTCTCTCTCTCTCTCTCTCTCTCTCACTGTCCTTCTCTCTTAAAAAAAAAAAAAAGCTACTTCATTTCCAAAATGATATATCTGAAAGTATCATGATTGCCTTGAAAGAGAATCCTAACGAGATGACCTTATTTCTCACACTTTTCTCCATCGGATTATGAATTTGATAATGGATTCTGATGTTTAACTTCTACTGCCTAAAGCCTTCCTGCTGTAGAAATTTCTTTTGATCTTGAAAATAGATGTTGTCACTTCCTCTGCCAAACCCCTCTTCATCCATAGGGAACCACTGACTAGTAGACTATACTTCTCCCTCAGAAACGATTACACAAAGAAGCCAGGCGCAGTGGGGCACACCTGTAATCCCAGCAGCTTGGGAGGCTGAGGCAGGAGGATCACAAGTTCAAAGCCAGCCTCAGCAACTTAGGGAAGACCTAAGCAACTTGTTGAGGCCCTGTCTCTAAATGAAACATAAAAAGGACTGGGATATGAATGTAGCTCAGTGGTTAACCCCTCCTGGGTTCAATCCAATCCCTGGTAACAAAAAAATAAATAAAAAAAGAGAAAGAAATGATTACCCAAAGAAAAAGAAATAAATGTCTATAACAAAACCCATGTTTTTCATTTACATTTGAAATAATAACAGATAAAAACAACAACATAAAAATGAGAAAGGAAGATCCCTCATGCTATGTGGATCCAGTTATACTGTGGTTCAGACAGTTGCCTCCGAACATGAAAACCCTCCACCTGCTTCCACAGTCTGCTCAGGTGGTACTCTTCCTCCTCCTGCCCCACACCTCAGGGCAGCAGGATTGAGTGCTTAGTGGTTTGATGGTGTGTCCCAGTTCCCTCCATGTCTTCTCATTCCAAACCAAGAAGTAGGTACGTGGAGGTTCAGCTTTTGCTCGTCCCTTGCCTTCCACTTGAAAGAGGATACCTCTCTTGGTTAATTTACTGCTTTGGCCCCAAGTACTTCTAAAGGTTGCTTGACTAGCTTGGTGGACATGTAGCGGGAGAGAGGTGTGGCAGGCAGGAAGGGCTGTTCCCACAGAGTAAGTGGCCTTGGGGAGGAGACCTACAGACAACTTCCGGAAGTGTGTGCAGTTCAGATGCTGGTAGTCCCGTTGATGACGGCCAACTCTGTGACTTCAGGTACATGGCAGAATATACTTATGAGTTGCCAAACTAATTCTCTGATGCAAACACAGATAAATGCACACATGGTGGTTTGGTGTACTGGTTTATATACCTTGTCAACATTAATTGGTATTCAGTGTGATTACTAATCTATCCACCCATCCCTCAGTCCATCCATTCATCCTTCTCTCCCTCCATATATCCAATGTGTCTTTAATTCCATGCATTAAAATAAAAATAAGGGGCTGGAGCGGTGGCTTAGTGGTTTCAGCGCTTGCCTGGCAAGCACGAGGACCCAGGTTCAAACCCCAGCACCACGTACACAACTAAGTGTTGGAGCAACTAAGGCCATGTGAAAAACTAAATAAAGTTGTTTCTCTCTTTCTCTGTCTCTTTCACTGTCCCTCTCTCTTTAAAAAATAAAAAATAAAACCTTCAAGCAGCTTATAGTACAATAACTCCAAATTTTCACCTAAATTTTTTGTCACTTTTTTTTAAAGTGAGAGAGGGACAGTGTGAGAGGGAGAAAGAGAGAGGCAGAGACAGAAAGAGAGAGTTGATTTTATTTAGTTTTTCATGTGACTTTCGTTGCTTCAACACTTCATCGTGTATGTGGTGCTGGGGTTTGAATC
>PVKS010006792.1:0-76399 GCA_004027875.1 Aplodontia rufa | reverse complement strand
CTGGATGAATGGATCCAAAAACTGTGGTACATTTACACCATGGAATTTTACACAGCAATTAGAAACAATGATATTGCAGCCTTTGAAGGTAAATGGATGACTATGGAAGAGATCATGATGAGTAAAATCAGCTTAACCCAGAGAACCAAGAGTCTAATGTCTCCACTCATCTGTGGAGGTTGGAACTAGACCCTGGCCAGTGAGAAAGTTGGTCTATTATCATGTGTTAAATCCAGGTAATGTAATGTTATACAGCCTAATACTTTTTTAGAGATATTGTGGGTAAGGGAAGGGAGGGACACGGGTGGGAAATTGGGGGGGTCATTCCTGGGGGTAAATCTAGTATCCAGAAACTATACACATTTTATATTATTTGGTTAAAAATTTGTATGGTTGATCAAAAATAAAAATAAAAATAAACCATTGTGAGAAATGTTACACTAATCAACTAAGTTCATTTTCCAACAAAATATTTTCCTCCAGTGGTAAAATGTGAACTTCTGTATTTTGTACAATGTTATATTTCTGTATTGCTTAAGAAAGGGTCTTAATGTATCCATAAATTATTTCTGAATTCTAAAATCCAAAATTTTATTAGACATCCAAAAGACTGGGTCATTCACTGACAATATTTTGTCTCCCCTTCAAAATCTATAAAATGATTCAGTAAAAGATTTTTCATGTTATAAAAGTCTGACATCATAGAAAAAAAGATAGAGGTAAAAGTATAAGAATAATGTTACTAATAGTCATGTCATTAATTCATTATAGGCTCAGTTTTACCCCATTTTGCTTCCAAAAATATCCCCTAATACTATTATCATTAATTAAGACTATCTCTAATTATTCAACACTTACCTGTCCACTGTGTTGTTCCAAACTTGTGATACTTTCTTCTTGTCCTACTGCCTTGGTTAATTACTGCAACCCAGTCTTAGCAGTGACTTGATTTCATTCATACTTTATAATAACATTATTCAAAAATGATTCAGTCTTTGACTCTTAAACTCTTCCATGAAATCCTTAGTTTCTCTTTTCCTTCCAGTGTATATGTTCAATCTATACTATACTATCATATTTTCCTTCTCAAAGCACAAGTTAAGGCACAAATTCTATTATTCAGTAATGTTCTTAAGGTATGTTTATTAATTCATCTTACAAGGAGTTAATGCATTACAACATATGCCCACCACAAGTAGTATATAATTTTTATATATTTTAGCTTTCTTTTCTAAATGTAAGACAGTTTATAGGAAATGGAATACCTTCTTAAAGGAAAATTTTTGTATTGAACCCAAATTAAACCATGGGAGTTTTACTGGGTACACAAGGGAGAAGAGGACTTTTGCTTCTGGCTACAGATAAGTGAAAGGATTCAAATTTACCCTTCCACCTAAAACTACTGATAACTGGGGAAGCAAACTCAGTTGACAGTGTTCAGATAATGCTTATTGAGTCAGGTTTTGCTGCTGCAAATGAACAAAATTATAAGAATAATTTTAAGAGAAAAAGATTTATTTAAGAGCTCACGATTTTAGAGGTCCCAGGCCGGCTCCATTCCTTGGGGCTCACGGTGAGGCTGTGTATCATGTCTCCAGGGAGCAGGGAGCTCAAGGTGTCACATCAGGAAGCAGAGCTGAGAGAGAAACTCCATGCCAGATACAGCATATATACCCCTAAGGCATGCGCCCAGTGATCCATCTCCTCCAGCTACAACCTGCCAGCCCACCGTTGCCAGTTAATTGCTACAAGGGGATTAACTCACTGATTGGGCTAAGCCTTTCTAACAGTCATTATACCTCAGCCTTTCTGAATTGTCACATGTGAGCTTTTGGGGGACACCTTACATTCAAATCATAACAATATTTCCTAGATATGGGGAAGAAAGAATCAAACCCTCTATTGTATTGAATCACATCTCCCACCCACCCCCCCATTAAAATTCATATCTACCTAGAAAATGTGAATGCCATTTTATTTTAAAACATGGTTTTTTAGAGATGTCATGACAGATGTCATCAAGTTTAAATGAGTCCATTGTGACTTAGAGAGGGCTCTAATTCATTTCTTATGGGAAGAGGAAAATTTAGACATAATGTTTCATGGTAAAATAACATGTGACCAAGGACACAGAGATTGGGAGTATTACCATTAACATATTAGCAAAAGCAAAAGAACATCAAAGAGTTCCCAGCAACCCTAAGAAGCTAGGAGGAAGCACAGATGCACTTATGCCAGAGGCTCAGAGAGAGTACGACCTTGCAAACACTTTGATTTTAATTCTCTAGCCTCCAAAGCTTTGATGCACCATTTTTTTAAAACCATGCAAAATTTTGGGAATGTTATAGCATCCCTGAAACTAATCAAAGCCTTATGATTGTCATGTTACTTCCTGAAGTGAAGCTCCAGACTCAACTCAGGAAGGGAAGAATCCAAGTAGAACCTGAGATACTACTCATGTGGAAAATTCCATGAGGCTTAATATTGCAAGAGTACTGGAAAAATAGAGTTTCATAGAAGAACTCCAATAATCTATAGAAGATCCCCCATCAATCACTATCTAACTGCTCATCAGCACATTAGTGTAAAGAAAGTACCCAAGATGGGGTAAAGAGGCTTGCAAATGGAGAAGTTCAAGTCCTGGAACTCATAGAGCTTGAAGACTATTTCATATCTCAACCCACTTCCATATAATAAATTGCAATCTGTAAGTATGGGGTACAGTCATCTGAAACTCCTCATGAGTAGAGATAATGAACTCTAAACTGAATCCTTCATCTTTATAACAAGCAAGCTTGACTTGCCAAAAATCCCATCAGATATGCAAAGAAGTAGGAAAATATGGGCCAAAATAAATAGAAAATCAAAATAAAATGAAACCTAAAAAGAAAAGGCAGAGATGTTAGAATTAGTAAAACAAACAAACAAATAAACATGTTTTTACTAAAATATTACATTTCTAGCTGAAGTGCTGAATCTCTGACATGTCTAAAAGGTAGGAAGGGTATCATCATTCCTATCATTAAAATAAAAATATGGGTTGGAGCAGTGGCTCAGCAGTTGGAATGATTGCCTGGCATGCAAGAAGACAGGTTCAAACCCCAGCACCATATACACAATTGTGTCAGAGAAATAAAGGCCAGATTAAAAACTGAATAAAATTGTTTCTCTCTCTCTCTTTAAAAAACAATAAAATAAAAATAAAAATTTAAAAATAATCTGAACAAACTGAAAATCAAAGACGATGTTACAAGGAAAACCATGAAGACAAAATCTGTAGAAACAGAAGCTAGAAAATCACTGCTAAGATCTACTTATATGGAACAAAAGATGATAGAGCTAAGAAATGATAAGAATGGTGAAATGAAAACTATCACAAATTATTAAAACTTGAGTGTGGATCAGCATGGGCGATAGAAGCTTATAGGGGGGCCTCTCAGTCTTTTCTGGGTTTTACTATTGGAAGAACACATTCCAAATCCTGAAGGCTAATATATGAAAAAGGAAGGTAGGCGCTGACAGAGATAGGGAAGAGTAAAGGGGATGAAATACACTGAGAGAGCTTACTCTAGCAGAGGCTTAAGCTCTAGAAAAAAAAAAAAAAAAACTCTAGCAGAGCTTTATTCCACTTGGAGGAAGGGAACTTTTCCAGCATTCCCCCCCGGGGACTTCCTATTTCATCTAACTGGGAGAAAAATGCTGAGAAACACTTGTGAACATTACATCCCAGGGACACAAGCACACCAAGACCGATTTGATCATAAGATTACAGAATACTTCCTCCGGCGTATACTTTGCCAACAAAGAAATAGGACTCAAATACAATAGTAGTGGATTACAGCAGAAAAAGCTGCAAGTCTCAGAGGTGTACTTAAGGAAGCCCAGAATCAATAGGAGGGACAGAAACAAGGATACTGGAGAAATGTGAAGTTTCTCGCACCTACTGATATACCAAACATTAAATAGAATAAAACTTTAGGCGTATTAATATAAAATGCATTACTAAAGGACCATTTACCTCAGTTTCTAACGTTCAGTGCATCATGTTTGGCTTTCAACAAATAAAATCTATGTTAAAAGGAAGCATATGCAGAGAAGCAAGAAAACAACACAAACAATAACAGAAATAAAAAAGAGAAGGATCACTAGCCTATTCACATGATAAATTTTGAAACAATTCAAAATTTGATATAAAATAACTATGATTAATGTGTTGAGTTTCATGATAAAAGAAGATAATATGCAAGAACGGATGGAGAATTTGAACAGAGTTGAAAACCCTAAGAAAGATTCAACAGGCATGTTTAGTACTCAATAAATACAGAAGCAGAAATGAATCATGCCTTTGATGAGCTTAATAGCAGATAGTGCACAACTGAGCAAAGAGGCAGAAAGTTGTATTAAGTGTCCTGTATAATCAGAAGCTGCATGAAAGATGGAACATGTCAGATAGAAACATGGAGAGTATAAAAAATTCCAATTCAAAGACATATGGATTATTACAGTGGTTTTCATGGAGATGCAGTGCATAGGACTTCACAGTACTGTAGACACTGCAGAAGAAAGCAGACTCCGAGATAAGGCTTGGAAGAACCACAAAATAAGAAATAAGAAATCAGATAACAACATATTGTCTTAAATGAGTTCAATTATTATAGCTTAAGGAAAGATCAGAGGAAGGAAAACCTATTTAAAGATATAAGAAATAAATGTCCTGAAAACTATAAACTAAAATGAAATAAATTCAAAGAAATCTAAGTACAAGAAACACTAATAAAAGCAGACCAAGAATCATGATAACCAAAATATTTAAAGCCCGAGATTAAATATAAAATCTTAAAGTCATTTAGAGGTAATAAAAAATAACAGTGGATAAATTTAAAAATGATATCATATTTCAAAATTGAAAATAATTGAGCGAGAAGTTTAAATATAAATAAAAAAAAATTGTAAGACTATAAAATACGTCCAGAGGAAATATGTACATCACACACACACACGTATAGTTAATCAAATGAAGTAAAGATTCCTTAACTTTAAAATAGCTAAAAAGTTTCATCACAACAGAATTAGCCTTCAAAGAATGGCTAATCCCTTGAATATACAAGTACTCTAACATATTCACTGCTTGTTTTACTCAAAAACTAACATAAATTGTGTTGTTAAATGTTGAAGGCCATTATAGTAATGCACAAACTTAGCAACCTATTATTTGGAGGTAAGTTTAATATGTACACACCCATTTTGTCCTATTTGATCCAAAGCAATGAGAAAATGTTTTATTCTCTTACTTTAGATGTGGTAAATTTTTAAAATTTTGATCTGTCTTAGAAATGATTTAAGGACTAGAGGTTGGGAGCTCGGTGGTGGGTTCATGCTTAGCCTTTGTAAGGCTCTCTGTTCAAATTCCAGGGACATACATACATACATACACAGTGAGGGATGAATGAAAAAGTAGTGCATTCACTGTTTGGATAATTATTGGGGGTAGGAAAAATATCTATAAATATTTATCTTTTAAACCCACCAATATTCATGTTATAAGGACTAATTAAAAAATAAAATGAAAAAGAGCAATAGATAGAACATGGATGGTATATTTTAAGTATCCCCAAAAGCTCATTTGTAAGACAATGCAAAACAGCTGAGTGTTGAAATGATTGGGTTATGAGATACTTAATCTAATCAATGCATTGATTCACTGATAGTGATTAACTGTATGGTAACTATTGGCAGGTAGTGTATAACTGGAGGAAGTGGGTCATTAGGGATATGCCTTTGAGTTATACATTTTATCTGTGGAGATAGGGGAATCTCTCTCTCTCTCTCTCTCTCTCTCTCTCTCTGTTTCTTGGTGTCCTGTTTCCAGCTGCTTTCCTCCACAACACTCTTCTGCCATGATGCTCTGTCTTACTTCAGGATTCAAAAAATATTGTCAGCAGTATCTGTCCTGATTAATCTTTTCCTCATTAAAATTGTTTATGTCAGGTCTCTTTTGATCGAACTACAGAAAAGCTTTCTAAAACAATGGATTGCATTTCGAAAATAATAAAAGTCATTCAAAGCACTAATGTTTTGTTGAGGAACAGATAATGATTAACTCATAATGCTTAATCATTTTTTAGGTTAACAGAGAGTATAAAGCCATTCAGAGAGGCAAAGGAGTCTAGAACATTTCTAAATATTTTATATTTGAGAAGCAGGCAGCTAGTTCCATAATATTTCATTATATTATGGTTTATTTAATTTTCATATGAAGCCTTTTAATTTTATAATGTATAGCATTACTTACCTCTTTTTGTTTTGTTATAAAAGCAGAATCTTCTGTGAGTTAGATCATCTGGAATATATATTGAAGTTTGTGTCATAAGTTTTTCTTAATCCCTGTTTTGTAATTTAAAAAATATTTTTTGTAACATATACAAATAATTCAACTGTCATAGGCCATTTTTAACTAACTTCTTCTTGATCTTTGTATAGTACCATTAGTTTGGTTTTAAAAAGTTGTTTTCCTTTTCTATAAATATTTAGTTCATAGAAGTCATACCTAAATAATATACATATTTATTTGATAATATTTGTATTATATATCAATAATAATTACAATTTGGATTGTAATTTGAAGCAATTAACTGGTAGGCTGAATGTGTTAGTAAAATAGTCTTTTGTAAAGTTGATTGTGCTTCCAAAATTAAGAAATGATAATATGGGATATGATATATTTTACTGCCATGTTAATTTCCAATCCAGAAGAAATGAAAAGAGACCTAAGGTATCATTATAAGGCTTTAAAGCTATACAATTCAATAATAATAATGTGTATTATCTTACACAGATGTTTTAACACGTATAATGTATTTTAGTAAAAGCCAATTTTAATAATTTATACCATGTTTTCTGTATATACTCATATAATGTTAAAGATGAACATAGTCTTGGGTGAATTTTAATTGGCTGGGTTTATGTACCATTATTTAATTTTCCATGTGACTGTTACATAGTCCTTTATTATTATTTGTGTTCTTTTAACCTATGTTAGAATAAATATCTGAGCCCACATTATTAACTAAATTTATCTTATGTCTAAGCATTTAGTGCAGTAGCCATTTAATGAGTTTGAAACTAGGGCAGATAATATTTTAGGAGACTCAAATATTTTCTCAGCTGAAAAACAACACAGCACTTAGTTTGAGTTTTTTTAGTGTTATGGATTTGGGAAGATGTAGCCCTGCAGTAATATATTTTTAAAATTATTTGCTTACTCTAATGCAAACTTTTGCAGATAACGTGAGGGATAGAATTTGAGTTGTATCCTTAAAAATAATATGTTGACATTTACACTACATCCACAATACTTTGAGTTTGGATGTTAAAATTAGGGTTGCTGATGATAATCAGTTGAGATGAGTTCGTGCAGGAGTGGAATGGACTTGTGTTGAATAGCTGGTCTTCTTATATGAACATGATATGAAAGATTGGATGGGAAAATTCCATGTAACAAAGAAAACATAAACAAGAATTATGTAACTGCAAGGCAAGTACTGACAAGGATTTGTAGCCACCACCAGCTGCTGGAAAAATGCAAAGAAGGATTCTTATTAGAGGTTCAAATGGAAGATGACTCTGATACCATCTTGAATTTAGGCTTCTAGCGCCTAGAATTGTGAGTCAATGTACATTATTTTAAGCCATCCAGTTTGTGGTACAGTCGTCCTTCGATATTCATAAGTGATTGGTTCCAATGTCACTATAGATCCCATTATCCATGAAATCTCCAGTCCGTTATTTAAAATGGCTTAATATTTGCATATAGCATATCTCCATCCTCTCCTAAAGTTGAAATCATCTCTAAATTACTTATAATACCTAATACAACACAATGTAAATTGTTATTCTGTATTGTTTAGAGAATAATAAATTATGTACATTTTCAATACAAACCTAATATACATAATATATATAATACATAAACTATATGAGTCTTGATTGGTTGAATTCACAGATGTGGAACTGCGAAATTGAGAGGACTGACTGAACTTTGTTATATTGTTCCTGAGAAATATATACAGTGTTTTTTTTTATCCATCTTTTGTAAGAAAATATACTTCAATATTAAGATTCATTTATTTGTTTTGCAATTACTCTGACAGGAGATTCCTGAATATACGTATTTATGTGTGTGCACATATATATACTTAATATTTACATGTGTGGAATTATATAATATGTCTGTGCCTATGTTTATATGAGTATGTATGGATAGATGTTAATGTATTCTTATGCCTTACTGATTCTGATTCTCTGAATTGGAGCCCAGAATTTTGCATTTGTTTGTTAGTGCTTGATATGATTCTAATGTACAAATGTTTGAGAATGTTTTTGCCATGCTTTACTGACTTACTATAAATATATAGCTAATACATCTAATATTATTATTCCAACAGAAATGTTTCCCAAGATTGTATTGTGAGTTGCTTTGCTCTATACTGATGTATAGAGGAATCCAAAAAGGGTATTCAATTTCATTCAATATTTCTCCTCCTTGGATGTTTATGATATATGCCAGCAATAATATGAGAGAGTAAAATTATGAATTGCAATTAATGTTTTACCTCTCTGAATTTTTCTCATTCCCCTAACCTTCTACCAATTAAGTTAAAACCCTTTATTGCTACTTAAATTGTTCGTCTTCTTTTGACAGGAGAGAGAAAAAGTCATCAAATAAACCAGTCTCATTTCATAGTTTTTTAGAATGAGAAAAAACTTCTTTAGATTTGCAGTAGCTGATTTTTTTCCAAGCAAAAGAGTAAGATAAGAATAATCCACAGAGTAGAAGGTCTCTGCAAATAAAATTCATAGTTTAAAGAAATGAAATGAGAAAAATGTGTAGTTACACATAAGCGCCAGTTTCTCCTCAGAAGATGACAAATTGGTGGATAAGTAAAGAGAGAAATTATTCAATATATTAAAAATACGAAAATAAAAAATACTGACATTCACATATGATTTGAAAAATGTGGAGAAATTGGCTTTTTAATTTTTCTGGTAGAAATTGTTAAAATGCATTAGCCCCTCTGAAAACTTCACTTGGCATTTTCAAATAAAATTAAACATTCATTTATTTTATGACCAAATGATCTCACTCCTGGGCAATTATCCTGGAAAAATTAAAACATTTGCACACAAATGTTCTTGATAGTTTATTTCTTTTTGAAAGAAAAACAATAAAAAATCAGAAATTAATAGCTGTCCTTCAACAGGTTAATGATTAAAGAAACTAATATATCCACATCATGAAAAGCTCATTTCAAGAATATCAAAGATCCAGATTAGTGGTACACAAAACTTGGATGGATTTCAAAGATATCCTGTTGAAGGGAAAATTAGTCTTAAAAGACCTAGGTATAATCAAATTTTATAAAATTTGTCTTAGCTTGTTCATTACTATGACTAAAAGACCCAAAAGAACACCACAGAGGAGAAAAAGTGTATTTGGGGCTCCAGATTTCAGAGTTCTTGATCCATAAACAGCTGACTACATTGCTTCTGGTATGGGCCCTAGGTGAGGCAGACAGCATGATGCATGAACATGGCAGAGGAAAGCAGCTGAGGACATGACAATCAGGAAATGGAAAGAGAGGTCCAGTCACTAGCCACAAATTATGTATCACAAGGGCATGCTTCCAGTGACCCACTTCCTGTACTTGCCTCCATCCCAGTCAATCCATAACAGTGGATTAATTCACTAATTAAGTTTCAACTCTCATAATCAAATCATTTCACCTCTGATAATTCTTGCATTATTAAACATTTGAGATTTGGTGAAGACCCCATACCTAAACCTTAACAATATTCTTAAAACCGACAAAATTTGGGAAACAGAAACAAATTGGTAATTTTTAATAGCTGAGGATGGGTAGAATGTGGTTACAAATATAAGAAAAGAAATGGAAGTGTATATATACAATACAGTTCTACTCAACTGTTAGAAAGAAAGAAACTATGGCATTCACTGGAAAATGGATGGAAATGGAGAATATCATGCTAAGGGAAATCAATCAAACTCAGAAACCCCAATAGTCTTATGTTTTCTCTCATTTTTGGAAGATAGACTAAAAATAAAAGAATGGGGGGGAGCAAAGGAAAGGATTAAATAAACCACCATTCAAATTACAAATCAGTAGACAGACTAAAGAAAATCTAGTAAAGAGAAGGGGAGACTGGAAGAAAGATAGGAGGGGGAAAAGGGAGAGTACAGAGTGGAAGGAGGAAAAAATCTATATTCTACATTTATCTGCAGAAGAAAGGGACCATGGGATGAGGTGGGCGGAGGGTGTGTGCTTGGATAGGATATTGGCCCAATTATATTGTTGTATTGTGTGCATACATGAACATGTTACAGCAAATCCCATTATTATGTACAACTTTAAAGCATCAACAAAATTATGGGGAAAATCAAATATGAGCAAAAAGATCCTTCTTGATGCTGGAAGATCCTTCAAACAATGTCTTCATTGTGTGAAGTGGTTGTTACAAAAATTTATATGTGATGAAATTTCATAGAACAATGCCTCTAAACATACTGACACACAAATATCCACAATGATCACATGCAAAAATTGAAAAAACTCCAATTCAAGTCTATAGTTCACTCTGTAATAATTCCCCAAATTAATGTCCTGGTTATTTTTCACTTGTCAATGTGAAATATTACCAGGAGGGTAATATGCATGAAGGTTATAGCATTTGACTCTGGACTATATTTAAATATTTCTCTGAGCCTATAATTATTTCATATGAGAAAGGAAAAATAAAATAAAAACATAACCAATCAGTTTGGCCTGTGAGCCATTGTTTAGTGGATTATGACCAAGAATTGATATATTCCAATTGTAGATTACAGAACTGATCAATAAATTAAATCAATCTTCCTAGTTAATTTTAAAAAGTGTTGTGATGGATAAAATTTGATGTTGCATATGTGCTTGAAAAGGTATGCCTCTCTGCACCTCTTTCGCATAATCCCATTCAGTGTGAAAACATAATAGAAAAAATTGAGTCACTTTAGGAATGATTTAAAAGCTTTGTACCCAAATTGCAAACCCATGTTGAAATCATCCAAGTTCTGGTCTATGCGGAAGAGCAGCCCTTCATACTCCCAGACATCAGAGAATTGTGCATGGAGAAAAGCACCTAAAACTTTCACTTTCCTCAAGACAAGGGCATAGACCAAATAAGCTGGAATCCATGACAAGGTAGACCATAATTCTCTTAGCTGACATGGGTTGTGTGGGGTAGGTTATAATGCTGTAAAAATACTCTTTCGTATACATTCAAGAATTTAGTCACTAAACACAAAAATAATTTTGTTGTTGTTGTTATTGTTCTCAGGACTTCCCAGTATAGGCAGACATGGGGTTTGGCTCATTGTTGTTCCTCATTGTTGGGCTAAACAAAGTCCATTCTGACACATGCTTTCTACAGTCCCAGAATGAAGGAGAGAAATCTGTAAGGTATTGAACAAGCAATTGAATTAGTCAGCTACAAAAAGACACATTTTGTTTCCTTTCATTTTCATAAGATAGGAATAGTTCAACCACAGGATCCAACCCAAAGGTAAATGGTGGAAAACTAAACACAAAGGAGAAGGCAGAATGATTAGCAAGGTGTTCACCACCTAACACTTATTGAGGTGAATAAAATTTCAAGGATAGCTGAAAACAAAAATAAATGGATTTATCCTGCTCTGTTAGCACGATGTCAATAAATGGGCACACCATTCCCACCATTCCACATATCTAGAGAGTGATGAGAGATGTAAATTGATGAAAATTAAGTTAAATTTGCATAATCTGCTTCAGACTTGTTCTTACGCATTATTTAAAGAAACAACATATTTTAGGAATCTTAGTAAAGAAACCTAAGCATTTTGTTTAATATAATGCTTTATTGTTGAATGCCCATTGATTTGCTTTAGGAATCTTTTGCTTCACAAAATACAGTTTAGCAAATTCTGCTTAAGATAACAAGCAAAGAATGTACTAGGAATACATACATTCCTTTTTTTCTCTTTAATTTTTATTCAAATGACAACTCCACAAATTTTCTCATTATATAAACATAGAATCATATTTCTGTGCTTTTTTTGAATATACTTCAAGATTTTTTTCACTTATGTGATGGGCACATAATGCTATTGTTTTAGCATTATTATGAATGAAAGTATTGAAATATTTAAGTACAAGTTTTGTAAGTTGTCATTATATTTTGAAAATAATTAAATATTTATCAGTTTGCTTTTTCACTGGTATCTTATATTTCAATTTCATGTATACATTCAAATAATGTATATTCTGCAGGTTGAAGGCATAGTGATATGTGGGAATCAAATACTTTAGGGTAATTATTAATTTTCAAATATGTTATGTTTTATTGCTTTTTACAGTGTATTTGTTCATTCCTTTGGTTTTTTTTTCAATTATAGCTATGTGTACTTTGAAGTTATCTCATTAATGATGCACACACATTAAGGGTCTTTTTGAAGGACTGCTTGATCATTGAATCATTAAAGAATGTCCCATTTTATCGAAAGCACTGCCTCTTGTCTTGAGGTGTATTGTTCATATTCCATGGTAAATTTCTTTATCCTTTTACTTTTAACCTACCTGTGTTGTTGTACTTACATTCTCTCTCTTAAAAACAACATTTAGTTGTTGTATTTTTTCTCTCTGATAATCTTTGTCTTTAATCAGTTCACTTGATTCAATTATATATAATTTAAATTTGGTATATTCTTATTTTAAAAGGTTTTCATTTTCTCTGTTTCTTCTTTTCAGAATTATGTTAATCTTGTGTTTTGGAATTCAGGTGGTTAAGACTTGCTTTTACATGCTTTTGGCTGGGATCATTTGACTTTTATTCTGTGGTGTCTCACCTCACTCCATTATATTAGCTTAAGCACGTTCTTATGGACTATAAATGAGAGCCTAATTGCAAAAGAGGAAAAAGGTAATGATCACATTTTTTTTGAGAGTGAGCATTATGTTTATTATCTCACGAAAAAAAGTAAATATAGCACAATCCAAAGGTCACAGAAGCAACTTAAACATGAGAGAAGGGGCATAGAGACAGGTGAATAATAGTGACAAATTAGGGTGTCACATGCAATCATTACAGTCACTTGAGTTACTATTTGCCAACTCACATCTTGCAAGAAATCCAAGAATAATTTTATTTACCTTCCCTCTTGTATATTGTCACACATTTAACTTCTCTGTTATAAATTCCACAATATGCTGTTTTAAAAAATGCTTTATCAAAGACTCAGGTAATTGATATCAACCTAAATATTTATGCTTACTTTGTAGTCTTGACTCTGTAATGCAAAATTCCATCTTGGAGCATTTCCCTTGAGTCTGAAAGACTGAAATATTGCTTATAGCAGAGATTTCTTAGTAGTCTTGCGGAACCAATGGTACCCTGCCATGTACCATAAAATGGTACTGGTGATCATCTTGAGGGTAAATGTGTGGGAAGTAAAGGGGAGGGTGTGATGCTTCATTATAGTATGATATTGCTTATATCTTGATGAAAGAAAAAAATAAACAGCTTTGTCAATTGTTAAATTTATTCCAGTTTCCAAGATACAAATCCACTGGAATTCAGCAAAATATTAAAATTATAGGTACTTCTCAATCTTTAGAAACATTTCTCCTGTTGATTATTGAATTATAGCTAAATAAATAATTAATCCAGATAAATAATAAATATTATCCCTTTCCTTTTGGGATTAGATAATTCTCAGAGTACTCTCAAGGGTATTTTACAATTATACTTTTCTTTCCCTATTTTATCAATTTGTAAATCAAGAATGATTTCAAATCATGAATAAAAATCAATGGTTATGCAGTTATGCTAACATTTTGGTTTTTATGATTTTGACACAAAAATTATTGATTTTTTTCTTTTCATTATTTATACAATAGTTAATATATAACCATTATTTTTAGAACATAAAGCGAAAAGGCAATTATTTTAAACATTTTTGATACTTATGATGATTGATTTTGTGTGTCACTTTAGATAGGTAGTTGCTGCCCAATTGTTTGGGCAAACACAAAAATACAAGTCTGGTTCTTGCTTTGCTTGTGTGTGTGTATGTGTGTGTGTAAGACATGATTAGTAGGCCTCGCAGATTGGGAGGATCTGGTGTATCTTCTAGCAGAGGAGCTACTACTCTTCATCATCACATCTTGGTGGTTCTTCCATGTGTCCTGCTGGCCATCTTTCCCTCCTGCTGTGGCCATGGCTGAGGGAGTGCTGGCACCCGATGATGGGGCTGGGAGACTGCTACAATACCTACACTAAGCTCCTGGCAATTTCTCAGCTCTTCAAGCAGAACCACAATGAGCTTATGATTACCTGGATCCTGCAGGTGTACAACCATGGGGAAGGGGACAGCTCTGTCCCTTCTGTCCCTGAATTCCGGGAATCGGGAGCTGCAGGGTGACCTAACCCTTAACGCCGTCTTCAGCTACCACTGCAAGACACTCTGGGCAGCTGCAAGACGCTACTGGCCTGCCTGCTGAAAGTCTGGCGTGAGCACTGAAATCCTTCCTGTATTTCAAAGCCATTGAACTGCCCTTCCATCTTTGGACCACCATGGAGAAGGTCATCCAGCTGATGTGTATCCTGGGCATGCTAGATTGGATCTACCGCGAGCCACGCGAGTCACCCTCACCTCCTGAATCCAAATATTCAGCGCCAAAGGATGTGCCCTTCACTCAGGGACTGCAGCTGTTCCTGCCGACAGTGGTGGCCCTGGAACTGTAGCTTTCACTGGGCAGCAGTTTGGTCAAGGTTGTGACTGTGCCAGGGCCCATGATGGAGATCCAGACCATTGTTGATGTGAGTTTGCTCTGGCGCAAGAGCCAACCAGGTCGTTCTAAGCTCATGCCCGGGCCCAATCCCACATGCAAGGATCACATGGGCAGGTTGTTCAGCCATAGGATTCCCAGGAGAGGGTAGATAAACAGCCCACAAGGTCCTCCTGGAGCTGTACATCTAAAAAGCCAAGTGCAGCCTCAGCCAGCCAGTGTTAAAGGGCTGAGAGTAGTAGCTCTCTCCACCTCCCTACTCTGACCAGGCCTATGAGGAGAAGCCCCCTATGCACCAGGACTAGCCCCTTACTGCTGCAGGAGGACACCACTGTGTTCCCAATGGGTGGCATGGGAGGCTGCAATCAGCCTTGAGTTTAGGGCAGATAAGCAGTAGCCTGGGACATTATAGGGAAGACAGAAGCCTGTGCTTCTCAAGCACTGGTAGGTTCAGAAAGCCCCCCCAAAAAAGGAGGTGTCTGTGGACCCAGCTACTTTGGTTGGCAACACTGACCAGAGCTGTGAAGGGACACCCACCTGTCTGATATTTGAGCCCCAAAGCACTACAGGCCAAGTGGATAACTCCATGACCGTAAAGCATAAATCTTAAGTTTTTACTTTTTAAAGTTGTGAATGTAATATTTTATTATTTCATGTTAAGCATATGTGACACTTTGATTTTAGTGAGGATCATTACCCTTTGTAGTGGTTTCCCTCTCAAGGGCCTGGTTTTATGTTTTTTTTTTCTTTTATTTATTTTTTTGTTTTGTTTTGTTTTGTTTTTTTAAATTGTAATGCTTGCATTTGAAGATGGGCTTTGCTGAGTGCCCCCCCAGGGAGGGACTTCCAGTCCCTCCAGGTGGGTCCAGTTTCTCTGTACATGTGGCCTCAGATTTTGGCTTTAGGGATATCTGAACCAGAATCTTAGCTTTCAGTATAAATCTGGTGGTTCTAGGCACCCATTAAATGGTAGACACATTGGAAAAAAAAAGATATGGTTAGTAAATAACAATACTGTGATTAACATCTAAATCAATAAATTTTGAATAATGCAGGATAACCCCCCCCCCATTTGTGGATGGGCCTAGTCCAATCCTTGGAAGGTGTTGAGAACAAATACTGAAGTTTCCAAAAGAACAAAAAATTATCAAGACCGCATGAGGGAAACTGTTAAATTCTCAACCTCCTTTCTTGAGGAAACTTAGACTCAAGATTGCAACATCAACTCTTCCCAGAATTTCCACCTTTCTGGGATCCTCACTAATGCAACACCCAAAAAACAAGGGATGAAATTATCAAAGCTCCAGTAATTCTCAGAGTAACATTATTATTAATAATGATTCATTTATCATTCCAGTTAAAAACAAAGGTATCTACAATTTTAATTTGAGAAAGAAATAATGAGAAAATAAAAAACCCTTAGATTGCCCAAATCTATTAATTGAAGTAGTTTCAAACTACTTTTGAGGCAAGAACAATAAGCACATCTGTTACTACATTTATAAATAAGGGCTGTATATTGTTCACTCTTCTCAATCTTTATTTGTGATTTATTCTATATCCTTTGCTTTACCTATTTCTTTTAAACTGATAATTATCAAATATGTATATGTGTATATATATATGTATGTATGTATATATATATATATACATACATACATATATAAAATGTCCTATTCTCTCATATTTATGTATTTTGCTTGACCATATAAACACTGAGTTGGTGTACCCATGGTTTGCAGTATAAACCTTCTGCATATTTTATAAATCCTTCACATTCTGGTTTTGCTTATTTTTCAGGCTTAATCTTACCATCCTTTTCTTCTTTGACCCTAGTCAAGAGGGCTTTGAAGGTTCCAGAGATACTGTTTCTAGTACCATGTGTCTCAGCCCCTGCTGCACTGTCTACCTGGAATTGCATTCTTCACTTTTCGCCACATCTGCTTGCTGAAATTTCCCTCCATAAACACTTCCTTTGCTAAAAGCATCAGTTTTTAAAAACATTTATTGGACTTGTGGGCCTTCTAAAATATGCAAGGTGCAAAACTGTAATCATATAACCTTTACTCATAGGCTCTAATGATTTTTATTAAAGTAAGACATTGTGTTTAAATGATTTTCCATTATAACTGATAGGGATTAACCAGCTGTTACTTAACAAATACACAAAGTAATTGCTTTCTCTACTGGGGCTGCATTGACCTCTCTTTAGTCATTATCTGTAAAATATCCATTGTCTAGACAAAATAAAATACAATGTGAATTTAAAGGTTTATTTTATGTGATAATCATATTAGCATTTTATGTTATTATTCCTTTCCCTCTTCGAATTTGATGTTTTCCTTCAATCATAAAGTTAGATAAATGTGTACGTGTGTGTGTGTGTGTGTGTGTGTGTGTGAAAGGGATAGAGAAAGGTATTGCTGAAATATAATAGAATGCTTTTCAGCAATACTAAAATCTATATTCAACAATAAGGAGGGGGGATGTAGCACATTAACTAAAATAAAATAGAGAGGAAAAATTTTTAAAAACTTCCAGCTTATATTCATATATGAAGAAATTCACTCCTCAGAACATGAAGGTGAATATAGATAAATATGACCCAGGGAAAGTAAGTTAATGCAAAATTTAAATCCACCAAATACTAATGTTTAAGAAATAAGGAAATACAGAGAATAGTTAGTCTTCCTTAGAACTGGGGAGTCATAGGAAAACCTCTCTAATCCAAAAATTCAACAATATCAAATAAGTGTTGGAGATGTGCAGAAAAAGTTTAGATCAGTGGTTCAGATATTTGAAAACAACAGTGATTTTTCTCCCTTTATTATATTTGTTTTATAATTAGTAAGGCATTTTCTTTTTTTTCTTTTTTTTGGTTCAGCATGTATTTACAAATTGAAGGGATTTGTTGCTACACATTCATATTTGTGTAAGTAATGATAACGTAACTTGAGCCCCATCTTTATTCAGTATCTTCCCCTACTTCTCCAATGTGATTTCCCCCATTACATATTAAATGTCTCATATATAGGTGTATTAATTTTTGAATTTTTAAGATTTAAATGTCTGCATCAGTACTTTGGCTTCTCAAGGGAGTCAAGTGAACCATACAGAATTAATAACCCCCTTTTCCTTCCCTCTCCACTCTCCCTCTCTCCACTCACTACTTTCTTCTGCCCATAGCCATAGTTCCCCCAGATTAGGTGATACTTTGAATTTGGTGTGTCTAATAAATAAATTTGTGTAAATCTCATCCTATCCTTGGTTTTACTCTAACTTATGCACATGAGAGAAGACATTTGGTCCTTAAGTCACTAGGTTTGTCTTATTTTGCTCAGCATGATTTTCTTTTTCTATTTCCATCCATTTACCTGCAAAAGCCATGATATTATTCTTTCTAAGCCATGATATCATTCTTTCTAAGCCATGATATCATTCCTTCTAATAGCTGATTAGAATTCCATTGTCTGATTCTTGGCTTTAATTATTTTTGCTACGGGAGTCTTGTTAAGGAAGTTGGTGCCTACACCTATGTGGTGGAGTGTTGATTCTATTTTTTCTTCTAACAGTTGTAATGTTGCTGGTTAAAAAAAGAATAGAGATTAAAGTCAGACAAAATTGAATTTCAACTGATTATTTATGCATCCTTTGTTAAATTACTTAGAATTTTTATTCGTTAGCTTTTTATTGATGTGACAAACACATGAGAAACACAACTTCAAGGAAGAAAGATTTTTTTTGGCTCATTGTTAGAGGTTTCAACCTACGATTGGCCATCTCTATTGCTGTGGACCAGAGGGCGAGACAGAATATCATGGCAGAAGTGTGTCATAGAGGAAAGTTGTTCACCTCTTTGTAGCTGGGTAGCAGAGATGCATGGGGTGGAGGAAAAGTCTAAGGACAAGATATACCTTTCCAACACATACCCCTGTTTTTTCCTACTGGATATAACCTCCTACAGTTTCCATCATTTCACAGTGAAAACCTCAGTGGATAAATCTGCTGATGAGGTTGGAGCCCACACAGTCCTGTCACTTCCCAGAAGCCCCACCTCTGAATATTAGTGCATTGGGGACCAAATCTTCCATACATGAGCCTTTGCGGGACATTTCAAGTCCAAAGAATAGTATGTCACTATTAAGATTTTCACCTGTAATGCTAAATGATAGAACACCTATGTTGAAGAATTGTGGTGGACATGAGATGCATGAACCTTTTGTAAATGATCACTCTTCAAGTCTAGCTAACTATAAGTGGACTTGGGTAAAGGACTACTTTGACTTAGCTTAGGCACTGTTTTAAGCACTATAAGCTTATAGTGAAAGAACATTGGGACTGAATCCACACATGCATTTACAATCTAGAAAAAAGATAAAGCTATAAATCTAGGGAGCTAGACATATAACAAAATAATAAATAAGTAAAATCCATACTGTCAGTTTACTGAAATTAGAGTAAAATAATAAAAACATTAAGAATTGATCAGAAACTTAGAAACTATGTAGAAATACAAGATATGAGATTTAAAGGAAAGTATGTAGAGATATTTTTGTTTGCCCATTTGTTAACAAGTGAGGGCCTGGAGGGTCTGAATATGTTTATTTTCTGAAAGAAAAGAGCTGATGGAAAGGGAGATGCTAAAATATATAGTGTTCCCTCTGTGGTAATTTAAAAATCAGCAAAATTCTTCACCTTCTTCAAAAACACATCCCCCACTGACCTATTATTTCCTCTGAAATTCTCACCAAGTTTGGAGATTTTATGCCAAGAATTTTTTTTCCATCACAGTTCTGCTAAAATAAACCTGAGTTATGTTACCCAAGGAAGGCTGCAAGTTTTTCAAAAGATTCATGGACTGAAATTCTTAACTAACTATAATTCAAAAACTCTGAATATAAAGTGGTAAGGACAGTTCTGCTTATTTGTGTTGTTTTCCTTAAGAGAGAATAAAGTGACTTAATATTAAAAGTGTTATCCAAAGGTGAATGAAATTATTGGTAAGACCTAGGGCACAATGAGCTAACATATTTTAAAAGCCTAGAATATACCTTTTCCTGAACTGGGATAAGCTAGGAATATATCTACTGTGTTCAGAGGTAGACACTTGGTTTATTCTGATACATGAAGGAAAAATTCTATGCTCTAATATGATATTCTTGAATGAATGGTAAGAGGGAGAAATCGTTTTAACTAGAAAATCACATATTTGTTACTATACTTGCCTTCCAAATTAAAGAGCTAGGACTGGTTTTTCAAAATGAATATAGATGGAATGAGAAATGATTACTGGATCACAGAAAGTAATGTGCTAATCAATGATCCTCTTTTCTTAGCACTTCCCATATATGTTTGTGCTTGTAATTACTAAATTAATCTCATAACAGGAAATCAGAAGAGCCCTTAAGTTTGTATTATATCCCAGTATGGAGGGACATTAAATTACCAGCAGTTCACTTTTAATAAAACAATATAATGTCTATGAAGTCCAACAGAGTCCTAGAAAACTCTGTGTCATCATAGTTTTTTTTTTCTTGTTTGCCCCTGTCCCCCAAGGGCACAGAAGAAACTCGTTTATCACATGATGAATTCCAGCAATATCCCAAAACGACTTTAACAATTTCAATAGCCTTTCCCTCTGATAAATAACACCTTTTCCATTCTCATTGCATATTTGTGCTTTCCTTTAGTATGTGAACACTGAAGGGGGAATTGGAGAGCTCTAATAGCTTCTGTAGAGTTCTTATAATAGTAATGTTTTTAGCATCACTATAGTTAAGGACTTGTCAGCACTTATAAACTCATACTTTAGTGAAATTTCACTTGGCATATAAGCTTTCAGCCAAGGAGCAATTTTCATTTTAAGCTTTAAAACCATCTCTTAGGATATTTGTGATGGTGTGGTTAAATCTTAAAACAAAAGCTTACTGTTCTCTGATGATTCCAAATCCTTTCCAAAATTGCACTTTGCAGGGTTTTTTTCCTTCTGTAAAATCAATTAGCTCGTCATTGCTATAGAGTGGGATGTTTTTAACAGATATAATGATAGATATAAGACAGTTTTGCATACCAAAAGTACATATTTTAAGAATAAAAAATAACAATGGTGATAAATAAGAATGTTGTATATTTTAATATTTAACAAATATCATGCAAAGAATCCAGGATTTAGATGATACTTCAAATATAAAGGTGAAATACTTAGAGTAGGAGTGTTAGTTTCTACCTTCAAATATCATATTATAATGTTTCAAATGATTGTTAGATTTGAAGATTTTAATGTTAGCAAATTTGATTTAAAGAATCTGAGATAGTCGGACCCTCTTAGCCTCTTCCACCTCAGTAGATTCCATTGCTCCTGAAAAATCAAAGCCAATGATAATACCAAAAATGTTGAAGGGTCATTCCTGATTCCTTGTTTTTCCTCTTTTTCCACATCTAACCCATTATCCAGTCCTTTCAGTTCTACCTAAAAACACATTTATGCTGATGGAGCTCAGAGGAATTTGAGGACACGGATAGACTTCTCTATGTTTCTGTAAGGGTGTGTATATGCCGATTTATATTAGTCAAAAGGCACAGAATGTGCAATCCAAGCCCTAGCGAGCACTGTGTAGTTAATACTGATATCTTAAATGTAGCTCATCAATTATAACCAGCATACAACCTTGGTATACAATGTGGATGGTGGGTGACACTGTAAAGGTATGGCCAGGTATATAGGAAAACTCTGTGTTTTCTTCTTAATTCCACAATAACTATAAAATATCTAAAAATAAAGTGTATTTCCAACTAACATGAACATACAGCTGTCTTGTTATAATGTTAATGCTCTTTGTAAATACATCCATATGCAATTTTGAAGAGAGGATTAGTTGGTGTAAGAGAAAGTTGATACATATGTAAAATCAAAAACTTTATGTGAAAACACTTGTGTCAAATCTGAAAAGGATCAGCATGGATTAATGATATTTTTTTTCTTTTGAAAAATTATGTTTTTGAGTGTTGTCTGTTGATATACTCCATAGCACATTACACTGCTCGCACCAAGATTTGGGGCCAGATACCATTTCAATCTAAAATGAGACAGCGTTCTTTGGAAAAGTGGCTCATTCAAAGGCTGGGTTTGAAAAAATGGTAAAATGAGCCTGGGATTTTGCTTGTTGTGCTAAAAAGAACAAAATCAATTAAAACATCCGTGGTCATATAAAATTTACTCAGGAACCAATGGGAAGAAGCTGCCACTAAACACAAAAGATACATTAACATTAAAAAGATTGAAAGCTGAAATTAATTGTAGCATTTCAAGAAAATTAAAGGGATATTTTCTTAGTTATAATTAGATAATGCTGATTTTGCAACCTGGCAAATATAGAAAATGAAGACATTATTTATCCAGATATTTTTATTTTAATTATATTTTAGTGAAAGAGCACATTTTTCATTATAGAATTTTCCAGCTCATAACTGAAGCCTGGGCAACAGACTGTCAGGTTAAAAATTTAAATTCCTCATGTATTTTCAAGTCTGAATAATTCTACCAAAGGAGAGAAATTCAGATATTGTAGTCTTTTGATGGAAGTATACTAGTTTATGAAGTATTGATGATGAAATTTCAAGCATGAATCTATTCAAACCTAAATCTGTTTCTCAATATTTCAGGAATATCAGAAAAAGAGGTACATAGAAGACACCACAGAGATATAATAAATAAATAGAATCTTTTAGTCCATTAAATCACATTACCATATACTGGGATATCTATTATACAACAACCCAGCTTAGCTTTATGCATGTGCACTATTAAATACATAAAACACATGTTTAAATTTCTGGCAAATGGTAGGCCCTGAGTTGTTTGAACACTTGATTAAATATATAACCTGGGCTTAAAGCACTGAGAACCTTGGGTTAGACCAGAGAATTTGGGCTGTGTTCAGTAAGCAACAGGTAGTTCTTAAGTTTCCTGAAACAGTGTCAGGACAAATGCTTACTTTGGGAACACATAAAAGTTTCAACATTTTAAAAATGTATTTGAAGGAAAAAAAGATTAAAAGAACAATTTAAAGATGAAAACTGGTTTCATATGTAAGTTTTGTCATTTATCTGTGCTCACATATGTGAAATTGATTGCCATTGATGAATATTTATTTAGAATTTTGAAGTCAGTAATATTTTTAAAAAGTATCCTGTAATGTAAGGTGTTTGGTCATGGAATTCTGCTTATCACCATCCTGAAAAAGTTGATCATTATGGCTATAGTGTTTCATTTGATACAATTCATTTTAGTAAATAGCAAAAAACACAAAAGAATACATTTCCTTAAGTGCATTTGCAATGTTTCATTAAATACCATTTGTTAAAATGTATTTTTATGAAAAGAAAAATTTAAAACTACAAATTGATGTCTTATGACATTAGAGATCAACTAATATGACTTCATGTAAATATCATTCTTGAAATATAAGTGCCTATAAATAAAAAGTTTTCTAACATAAATATTTCCCTTCTCCAAAGCATCCCAAAGCTGTTTTTATTACATTAGGTACTTCAAAAATCACATTTATGTTCTGAGTTCAATTGAATGAGATTCAAAGTAAATACAAAGTAAATTTTAGCTATGTTATATGATTTTTATTATTACAGTATGATTTGAGCACCTTGATTTAATAAGTATAATTATATTGAATGAGATTAGGATAGATAGTAAAATGGCTAGGTACTCAGGACAATGAGCTCCATCAACCACACCCAGAAGATAACCCATACAGAGAGATTAATGAGCATCCTCAGGGCCTTCAAATTTAAAAGATCATGAGGCTTTTTGGTGGGAGCAATTCCTACACAAAGGGTACTAAGAAAGATTTTCTGACTGATTTACATAGATTTTAACCGATGATATTGGTGCTTTGCTCAATGCCTGCTTTACATAAATCTTAATCAAGGCTCAAACCCAAACCAATACAAACCCTGGCCTAGCACACTAAGGTGGTATCCTGCTCCAGGTACCTCTCCACAATGAGGAGATTCTACTCTTCTTCCTCAAATAAGTCCTACACCGTTTACTCTTTCCTTACAAGGTTATCTGTGGATCTTATTCTTCAAATTCACCACACGAACCCAGAAGTTTGGTGCTGCATTATCTGGGTGTGATTCCACACCAAGAGCTACAATGCACCACTCACCAGTAGTGAGGGAAAAAACTCAGCTCTTCACTGGGTAGCTACTAACATTATTTCGGCTACACAAATCTCCAGCCAGCTCCAAATACTAAAAATGGGGATTTGGGCAACAGAAATCTGCAGTGAGCCCAAACTCCATTTGCCAGCAGGAGCAGAGAATCTGTCTCATCCCAAAACTCCTGAATCAATATTCCTTTATCTTTATCAGAATAATTATATTAATATATAAGATGATTTTAAAGATTAATGTTTCTATTATGTTATATGCAGACTCCTAGCTATCATCCCAGACTCAAATAAATTAAGATTTGTACGAAGAAACGAGATGCTATTTTCTCCTTAATTAAATTTTTAACAATACTTTTTTAAAAGAGAGAGCAACAGTGAAAGAGAAAGAATTGATTTTTATTTTTTAATTTTTCACGTGGCTTTCATTGCTCCAATATTTCATAGTGAACGTGGTTCTGGGGTTCAAATTCACATCCTTGTGCATGCCAGGCAAGCACTGGATACACAGGCTACACTGAGCCACTACTCTAGCCCCTTTAATAAATTTTATCAACCAAATGAAAAACAGTGTAGCCTGAGGTGCACAGAGAGCACAATCCCGTCACCAACACAGTGATTAAAACAGGTGGGATTTAGACATTTTCAATTAGCTTTAACCTTGGAAAACTCATTTTGAAATGTAATTGAAGAAATAATTTACACATCAAATTTTTATTGTATAGGAAATGTAATATGTCTAATGGAAAAGAAAAATCTTTTTTTTAAATATGCAAAGGAAAAAATGACAATGACTTTTTAAGATTGTTTATTCCAACATAATAAGAATAAGTGGAAGTACTACCATTAGTAAAATTGGAGAAGTTCTTAGATGGAAAAATCAGTACCAGAGCACTAAATAATGAGTGCATGCTTAGGTCCTCATGCATGTACATACACACAAAACAAAGATGTGCCCAACGCAATGCCTTTTTTTCTATGAAAGTGATAAAATTCTTGTACTTATGAAATTGGACAACTCAAAATATATACATTACATATGGTAGGCTTGCTTATACACCTATTTGACTACTGTTAAACTATATCTCTAATAATAATAACCTGTGTAATTATAGCTCTAATTTGAAACTTCTAATTATCTCCTTCAAATTATTTTAAAAGTAGTTTATTTATTTTACCATTTTAGGAAAAAATGTAATTCTTTCCTTAAACTTGTAAAGACATTTTTATCACTGTTTTTTCCCATGGATTCTAGAAAGATTCAGAATTTTGTTTAGCATGGTGATATTATTGTAGATATTATTTGTCTTAAAAACAGCATTGGGTGGTATATGACACTTGCCAAACACATTCTTATCTGGAAATCCACAAGAGCCTGAACAAAAAAAATTTAAGCAAAAACCTTTATTTTTAAAACTGTCACTTAAAAAGTGTGCATTTAAATTAATTCCAATAAATAGCTTTCTAGAAATCTTGAATAAGGTAAATGTTTGAGGTACTTATTTTGGAAGACAGTAATTTAACTTCAGAGCACATTCCCTAGACAAAGTCAGGGAAAGGCAGCAGAAAAGAAGCAGAATTTAATTGGTGATTAACAATGAACCATGCTTTTCTCTGTTCCTTGAATTTTGCCTTCTAGTCATTTCTTTTTTCACTAGCACTTCCATCAAGAAATGGGATTTGAAAAGACAGAAAATAAAATTCCCATAATCAATTAAGCTCTTAATTTACACTCATTTACTAGATCAGGTGGAGAACTGACTGACATTCTTGTTTTGGTTAAATAGCTCCATTTAAACTACACTTCTTGTGTGTTTATGCTATTTGAATAGGGACACTTTTGAGCTAAGATGTCTGTGGAAAAAATGTGCACATTGCTGCACAAACTCAGTTCACACTTTTTGGGACAAAATCAGTTTGTGATCTTAAAAATATTATATATTTTTTCATACTACTGATATGCCACTAAATCATTATTTCTTTTCAAATATAAGCAACTTTTTAAAATCTTACCCTCATAAGCATTTTAACTTCTACATGTGTCACTAATTTTTTTTTTAATTTTTTACTCTGAAAACTCCAGATTTATAAATTATTAAATGTATGGAACAAACACACATGTATATATTTATACATTCTATTTTCTAATGAAGTACAGTTGTTCTCAAATGTGAAGGGATCATTTACCCAATTTAACAGACACAGTGAACTATTTAGAGCTTGTACCTTTTGTCTCACAGAGTTCATTCTTTACAGATTAAAGTTTCCTCTATTGGCAATGAAAATGTCCTTTTCAAATCTGTATTTCATTCTCACTATTTACCTCTTTATTTTAATATGAAAATCAGAGAAGTTTAATTAAATGCAGTCATTTGGGAAAGGGTAAGTATTTTTAATTTTATTTTCAAAATTCCAAATTGCTATTTTGAAAACTTTTTAGTTTTGCACTGACTAAAACTTAAAAATATCATACGTATTTCCTGAAAAATTTGTATTTTACTCTTATTTCATTTGTAATAACCTAAATATAAATATGCATGGCATATTTCTCATAGTTAATAGAAAATTTTATAAGTTATTTGCTAGCTACTAAAAACTGTAGAAATATAATTCTATGAAGTCATAAACAGATCATTACAATATAATTAAGTAGGAAGTAAGTAATATACAGAGTAATCAACCAGTTTCAGAAACACTAGACCACCTGGGTTCAAGCCTGATCCTAACACTGACTTGCATTATGATCTTAGATAAATTATTTAATTATGCATATCTTACTTTTGTCTTTAGTTAAATGCTTTTTGTCAAGAGAGAGGGACAGTGGGGAGGAGAAAATCAATTTTATTTAATTTCTCATGTGGCTTTCATTGCTCCAACACTTCAATGTGTACGTGGTTCTGGTGTCTGAACCTGCATCCCTGTGCATGTCAGGCAAGTCCTATAACCACTGAACCACCGCTCCAGCCAAGTTCAATAGTTAATAATTTTTTAAATTGCATATGGAGATTACATAAATTAAAACATACAGTATTCAAGAATACTGCCATTCTTTCTTTATTGAAATGTTAATTTACCTCCTAAATTTATACTCTTAATTTGTTCCTTAGATATTCTTTTAGTTGATTGACCACTTTGATATTCAGAATTTTTATATACTTTCACTGGAATTTCCAGTGAAATTTCATGCACTTCCATATCTTTGGGTTAATTTTGTGCAGAGGTTTGTTTATGTTTCTTCATGCTTTCAGAGGTCTTGAACTTGTGCATCACTTGAAATGCTCTTCCTCTTTTATTCATGGCTTCTTTCGAGTATTATTTGTTTTTGTTCTAGGGAATTCTGCTTTTGATGTAGGATAGATGTACAGTATGAAAGCAGAGGTACCCACGTACTTATTCACACTTAGAGCCTGCTTGTTGCTTGGTGCTTTTGTCACACCAATTCTATATGTTGAAATATTAGTGAGGCTCAAGTGGGGCTAGTTTGTGTGTGGAGTGATGTTCACCATCCTTTAGTTGAGTTGGAAGTATTGCTTGGCAGCAGAACCTCTGTGAACTTGAAGGACCAATCACTTCCCAGACTCTGTATGAGAAAGGGGAAAGGGGACCAAGGAATAGCAATAACATTAGGAACTAATGTACAGCTTTAAAATAAATGTCTGCTGTCTGCTATGAATTTTGAAATACTAATTATTGCCTGTATAGTTATGGTGGGGGTCAACATTTAACATCAGCACCAATATTAATCAGCGATGAACTATATCAGACGTTGATCAATAGGTGTCTACAACATCATCCACTGTAGTAACAACCACAACAACCTGAATGGAGTAGGAATTATATAAATGATATAATTCTATCAGATAATGGAATAATTACAGTTCCTTAAGTGAAGAGAAAATAGAGCAGGAAAGAAAGTGAAAGTGTGAAGTACTTAAAAAGTGAACAAAGGAGAAGCAGGAGGTAGATTACAGATAATCACTACAAAGAAGAAGGATTAATAAGTAACTAAAAGTTATAAAAAAGAAAGAGAAGAAGAGGGAGCAGGAAAATTTAGTGAGTAGTAAGGAAAGAAACTAAATGAGGGTAAGAAGAGGAATAAAACCAAAGTACGAATAAACAAAACCATATAAGATTAAAACCATTCAAACCCAAGTAAAATTTTACCCTGCAAAGTCAAACAAATCCTAAACAATAAATGGTGAAGAAAAAAATCAATTAAAGCAAAATAAAATGATATGAAATTGTAAATAATTACATATCATACACATATATATATGCTTAGTATATCTGTATATATAATATATATATGTATATGATTTTGAAACTTTTATCCTTACCTTGAGAACCTGCAAACTTATACACACACAAGAGCACAAAATCAGACAGAATGTAAAAGAATTAAAAAATAAAGAAAAAATAAAAAACCTTAAAAATTAAATTAAATGAAAATTAAAAGGAAAAAAGTAGAGATAGAAAAAATTCTTAGTAGAGATTAAAGGCTTATTTATGCTTAAGGTGCTCAAAACTATTGGCAAGAATGGATTTTCATTGCTTATGCTGTTCCACCATTCTTTGCATTTATTTTTGGGTTTAGTGACCCTTGGGTCAAGAATCATTGGTGCTAAGTTCAATTCCTTTGTATTTTTCATGAAGCTGCCAACCTTTATGGCCAAAAGCCAAAGCTGATTGTAGTAGCTCTCAGTTTCCCTAAAATGACACACATTGGGGGAATGCTGACAGATGATGTACTATGTAGAGAGGGGCACACAAATTCTTCTAAATTGGTAGTTCCAGCAGCTAGGGTTAAGTTGTATTTGACCTTTGGACTCTTGGTGGTGGTAATTTGAGGTTTGATCCACAACCCCTACTCCTTGGGAAATGCTGATCTCTCCTGAATGTTTGGGTCTGAGAGGCCTCCCTAAAATTCCACTTTTTGTTGAGGATTCTGAATATCCATAAGTCCCAGTGAATAGCCTAGAATGAGATCTGGCAGATGCGTTAGTCTGGCCAGTTATTGATGTCTATCTTCCAAGTAGCTTGTATGGGACACCTGCAAGAGAGAGAGATCTCTCCACTCAGTATCCTGAGCCTGGATCAACCTAGGTAAATATATCTCTGTGCCTGTTTCAACCATACTGGTCCAGGCATGCTCTGGACCCAAAAATAGGCTAATGTTGGGTCAGGCTGGGGACTTCCATTATGACTTCTGATTTTTTTTGATTCTGCTTGCTGTGACATGGTAGCTATGGAATGGCTCTTACTGCTATTACTCATTTTTGTCAGACTCTACAGTCATCAACCAAGTGATCTGACTGCTTTTCATTTAACAATTTCACATACCATATTTTGAGTCCTTTAAGATCAACCGCCTTCTCTATTCCACAGGTTCCCCCAAGCCAATTTTTTACTGTGCTTCCTCTTTCTTTCCCATTATCAATACTATTAAAATTATTTGCAGTAATAGAAAATGGTTAAGTCAAAGACATTGGTTAAGTCAAAAGCATGCTATCCGCTCGATTTTAATATAATATTATTACTAGAGGCTTGAATAAAATAACAAATATGAAGATGATTTTAAAAATTAAAAATATCAAATAGTATAATTGTTCCCATTGAATTAAGCTGTACAAAATAGCAAGTTTCTTATCTTCTTATTCATTTGAAAGGGATTGCAAATGTTGAAAAATATATTACACTCTTTGCTGTTTTAATTTTTTAATCTATTTTCTTTTTTCAAAATTCTCTCATGTAGAAAATAAGACCTGAATTTCCCAGGCAAGTAATTTCTCATCAGTTGAAATAATATTTAACTTTGGTAGCTCATTCTTCCCCAAAGTAAGTCACTTTTGCAAGATCAGTGAAGCTCATAAACTCAGAACACTGGGGAACTATATACTGTATTTTCCTATTGCTGCTACGGCACTAACTGCTACCTTCATTGTGTAACATATAGCCATGGGGAGAACATGCATCTTTAATACTTTTCACCTATAATGCAGTGACATAGTCCACGTTATTATTTTCCTACTTATAAGCCCTCAGTGATTTCTCCCACTGAAATAAAAATGAGATGTTTGTACTTTTTTTAATGTACTTCGAATACATATATCTGCAGTTTGTAAACAAAAAAGCTTTGGTGTGTGCTTACCGTGCAATATATAATACAAAAAGATTGTCTATATTCTGAGGATAGTATTTTATAGTTTATACTAAGATCAACTTCTTTTGCAATACGTCGGAGAATACACAGATTATTGTCATTTGAAACTACCCAGTTTGCTTCACTTGATTCATTTCCTTTTGATAAAGGATAGTCATATTCACTGCTCTCTATATTATAGAGATAATGTGCATAGTGCTCATTTCTAGTCTCAAATATTAGTATACAACCAATAACAACAAAACCAATTAAGTACTGTACTGGAAGTAATTCAGATTAGATAGTCTTCTTTTATTTCACACAATAACAAATCCTTTGGTTTGTAAAAGTAAGTGTGTAGTTTGGAAAAGAATGAAGAGTAAAATTGCCCTAAGTAAGTGAGTGGTGCTGTTTCTCCAAGATAACCTAAGAAGGATAGGCCTGGAAAATGGAGATTCCAGAGATTCTCCAAAATCCAACAATAGAGCCCATATGACCAGTCATATGACACACTGGGCTAAACATACTATATAATATAATGTTAAATATTCTACTTTTGTGAATGCTTATTACTATAACATAAAAATGTTCAGTTTCATGCTATTGGTAAAATTGGGTTATAACTGAGTAAGTAGAAACCTATATAAGTAGAAACCTCTATGAAAAGATCAAATGCTTGCAGTAAGTTATATTTGCAATTTGCATTTTTGCCTCTGACTATAGTGATTTAAAGATGACCTCTTCCTTCAGCCACATTTATTCTTCCACCCATCGTGGAGAAATCCAGCTGCCACTGAGTGAGATGGAAGACAATGAACAAGCTTAACAACATATGGCATTCAAATTTTATGGAACATATGAAGAAAGTAATCTTTTTGTATAAACTTATAAAGAAAATACAAAATATACACACATAGATAGAGATTTTTTTCCTTTTTCAAATGTTCCTTCATGATTATTTTTATGCTCAAATTAGTATTTGTTTTCACTTAGTAAAAAGTTAACCAGTCCAATGAACATGACAGACAGAATTTTGAAGAAAAATTAATGTAGAACTAATGTATATAAAAGAAAGAAGTATAACAAGGTACACTTTAGACAGCAAATTCAATTAGACACTATTAATTTCTACTGAATAAGATTTATATAGTAAATTAAAATTAAGTTACACCTAAAATTCATTGACGTTAGCTCTATAAAGTTAAAAAGGGTCGACCTAGGTTGAGAGTGCAACATTCTTGTCAAGTTTATTCTCGTTTCATAATTTTCTTTTATGATTATCTTCCACTGTTTTACCAGATGGTAAACAAGAAGTATGGTTAAAGAAATATGGATCAAGTGTATTTCAACAGAAATTTGTATAACATACTGTGTCCCTATCATGTAAACAGCAGTCCTTCCTGCATCCTACTATAATGGGGCCTATTCTAGTTCCAGTGCATGAAACCTACATTTATGTATATATTGAATTTATATAGAACATAAACATTACTGAATGATAGTAGTTTTCTGTTATTTGCTATGATCATTGTAATGTTTTGTCACCCAATATTACAAAATCTTTTCTATGCTAATTTTTCTGAAGTTGAGAATTACTCATAATCATTAATGAATATTTTTAGAAATGGAAGAATTACAGTTATTTCAAGCAAAATTTATGGTGAATATAAAAATAATCAATTGGATACAAACATAGAGGTTGTGAAATTATTTTTGTGTACCCTATGGTACAGTTAAATAAGTATGACTTTCATGTTGCAGGAACTTCTTATTTATTTATTTTGTTTGATTGAGCTATGGCCAGATTTTGCTTCCATAGGCAACTACTCCTATAATCTTCAAGGTTTTCTTTGAGTTAAAAAACATTTGTATGGAAATCTGATTTTTGTTACTATTGGCAAAGACAGATTCTTTCACCATGAAAAATAACTGTGAAGAGGAAAGAGTAAGGTCATCATGCAGCTTCCATTCTCAATGCCCAACTCTCCTAGCTCCCCTAAAGGATTTGAAGTCTTATGGTAGCAGAGATGAATGTAACAAAATGATTCAACTGTTCAAGAGATACTCAATGTACTTCCAGCACGAGCATGAGGAATTCTGACAAAATGTGAAAAGCACTGGAGTAGAAGCAGTCTCCACAATTCATAAAACAGCCTCAGAGATATGAGATACTTGCTAATTTAACACCGTTGGGAATATCGGCCAAGTACCATTTGATTTGATGTCAGCATCATTGTGACGTGAGCAGACAAGAATGAGAAACTGACCTGTGAATAAAATTGATGAAGTTAGCACGTGACTTTGGGGAGAAAAAAATAAAATACTTGAGAATTTGGTAATTTCAGTAATACTGTTATAAAAATAAAAGATTTTAAAGAGCAGATGTTGGCATTATCTCCTTTAGATAACAGTATAGTATTTATATGTCAGTGAAGAAGAATGAGAGGAGAAAAACAATTTTGATGCACCTATGTTTTCTTTTATTTTGCAGTCTTTATATCATAAAAGTTCATTTTATTTAAACCAGAGTTGTTTGTCATTCTTCAACACATTTATCTAAAAATTGGAAAGTAAAAAATAAGTTGAGAATAGGGTGGCCTCATTATCCATATTTTATTAATAATTTCTGAAGTGTTAATTAAAGGAACTTGTAGAAGCAGTTCATGTTCATCAATCCTCTCATTTGTAAGGGGACTAAGAAATAAACATTTATACACTTGAGGGAAGAAGAAAGGACTGAAACCAGGAAAAAAACACAAAATTCCCTAGAATCTCTATGTTAAAAGCTTACATACTCTAAATATCTACTTCCTAATGGTACTCACAAGCTAAAAGCCTGCACATTTGAAAGATATTGTTGTCAGTAAACTGCTTTCATTAGATAAATGAAGTTTGTAACTTGGGATCAATTCTATTTTACTGTGAACTTATTTCACTAGAGGTTCAAGCTGCTTCACTACTTTTATGCCTTTGGGTTATCCGTCCCTTTGGATCATCATCTGCCCACCTCCTTGCCAGTCCTTGCTCTTTAATGCAGTCCAAATGTTAAGTTTATGTCTTGTATATGGCTTTAAATTCACTCCAGGGCAGAGTATTTTGTCTAAGTATGGGCACTCATAACACCTGCTATTTCTGGTTAGTGTAATTTTTGGCCAATTAGGTTAGGTGGAATCCTTCCAGGATGCGGGAAGAGGCTAATTTGTGTATAGCGTGGAAGAGAAGAGGCAACTGTCAGAGACCATATCCTCAGCAAGGAGGAGAAGACCTGTATTGCCTGGGAAAGAATGAAGTTGGCATGCACGAAGGAAAGCACAGACAAGCGGATTTTAGTTGGCTCCTCATTTCTAGTCCTCTCTGACGCTGGCTTTGGTTCTATAATTTTCAGAGTTTGGTCACAGAAATGAATACAGTTCCTTGTTTTGATATGCTTATCTCAAGCTGATTTTAAGACACTTGGAAAAGCCACATAGAAAGATTACATTAATGGCTTTTTTGTTCTGCTTAGCCAATAAAAGAAGTGATATACAATAAATACACCTTATGGTACAAATCTTGCAGGAAAATAAAGCATAAGCAAAAATGAAATGAATAAACTTGCAATTACAAATAAATACTAGAAATAGATTGAAAAACCTTTGTTTTCACTTTTTAAATTTTATATGCTTCCATTTGTTAAATTATCTCCAGTTAAGATGCCCTTTCTATTTAATTCAGCCCACTTTTAGCCCACATTATTTCCCTATATTTTGTTATATCTAGTATTTTTGTCTTTTTTCCCTTTATCCAATGTACAATCTTATTGAAAATGTAACAAAGTATAATTTATACTTGCTATCCACTGAAGAGTTGAAGTGAAAGTGCTTTTGTAAAGCAGAGATAACGCAATCAATGTAAACACATTGATTTGGAAGTAAAATAAAAATAATAAAATAAGCAAAGTTTTTGAAAAATTAGTACTATGAAACTGAAAGATCAAATGAGGGCACTATTTCTCATTGATTTCCTACTACTTATAATGGCATTCAAAATATCTAACTGGCAAGCTTTGCTGATCTCTTACAAAAGTTTGCTGACTTTCTCTAAACCTCAGTCTTTATTTTTTAAAATGTTATTGCAAACTTATAATCTTCAGTTGAAACAAAGAGCATTTTGCTTATAATACATGGCAAATGTATCCTGCTCTTATAAGTGGTATACATGTATTAGTTATGGCTGTACCCTTAACAATACTCTTTAGATTAACACCTTAGAAATAAAGGGAACAAGAGAAAATGTATAACTCTGGAGAAACAAAAAAAATTTAAAGATTACAAAAGCTTGTAATTTATTCAATAATTTATATATAATGTGTGATCTATCGTAGACAACCTTCACTGCCATTTCAAATAAACAACTTAAAAATTTAAATAAAGGGTACTGTAATGATACCATTCTCTAAAACTTTCTCAATATTTCTGCCACAGTGTAGATCCTTTTCAAGTTATATTCCTTTAATTTTCTTATAATTACATACTTGCAAAGGTTTTCAAACATGTTAATAGATATTTTGAATCACTATTTTAGTTTTCCTTAATAGGAAAGCAGTGTTTATGGATTTTTTTCTTTCAGTTGCCTTATATTCTGCAACCCTTTTAGCACGTCACATTCCTGTAAAAATGATACACTCTTCTTTTTATTTTCATTCAGAGAAATTTTGTAACTAAATATTGTGTAGTTGGGGCTCTTTTAAATTATTAGTTATCATTTGTACAAATTACGTAGTTTGAGAAATATAATCCCTTTTTATTAATGGAGCACTTAAAATAAATTGTTAGATTTAGCTCTGTTTCAATACTTTCTGCCAATAAATATGATATTTATTGTAAGACCCACTCTAGTTTGAATATTGTCAATGTGTGTATGAGCTACATCAGCTATAACAATGATACCTACAGGATATAAAATCTTTTTTCTGTGATAGTATGTTTTTAAATATTGAATACTTATGAGAAAGTCTATATCAAACTTAATTATATAATTTTAAAAACTTGTCTAATCATAGAAGTATGTAAATAAATATATCTGAGATATTATCTATGAAGATTTTATACAAGCAATTTAAGAGAGCCATTTAATAACATCAGCTATTTAAACACATTTAGGTTATAAAACTAACATAATAGAAGACATTAGATACACAAAGGAAATTAGGAGAATGCACAAATTATAAGAATATGAATTTTAAATTTATTTATTCTACTTTTCTTGTGTGTGATGCACTCCAAATTTACTTGGTCTGAAAACAAGGTGTGGTTACAAAACATTTTTCTATGAATACTTGATAAACTTGGGGTAAATGTTCTCCAGTGTTATCGTCCTCTTCTTCTTAATATTTTGTACAATTAATTTCTAAATTTTATAAATTAATATTTTCACAGTGCTCTACTTTTCAAAATAGATTTTTTGACTCTAAAAGAAATTACTTTTAATATAATAATCAATTATTCATTAACGTAGAAAAAAGGTTTCCTTTTATTCATAAATCTGAGATGATGATTTTAGAACATAATTTTACCTGACATTTTGTGATAAATAAATTTGATGATAGTAGTAATACACATGGTAGTAATAACTTCCTTTTTGATTATTATGGGCTAGGCAATATACTAAGCATTTCAGTATACTTTCACTTTAAATATCTTTATAAATCTTCTCTGAAGTATGTATTGCTATTCTCCTTTTCAAGATAATTAAGCTAGCTTCAGAAAAGTAAATCTCATGTTTTAAGCTAATAAGTGGCAACTGCAAGAACTAAATTTAGAGTTGTATATTTCCAAAAATGAAGTCCTTAATGGTCCCTATCTCTGATTCTCAATACAATGTATTATTTTAAGTCTGATTATTATCAATGTGTTAATGGGAGGCATTTCTCTAGGAAATCTGTCTAAATGGCAAAAGGCTAATTAAAGGAGAGTTATGACAATAATAACTATTCTCAAAGGGAACACTAGTAGCTACCCAGAATTTTGATTTTTTTAAAAAAATATGATATCAGGTTTCTACAACAGAAAACATTTCTCTTTCTTAATGCAATGTTTTTAATTCTCTGAACATTCTCGTGCTTTATCCTATTAGCTTCCTTAAATACAAAAAAATGAACATTTCAATTACTCACAGAGAACTGCCAACTCTCAATGTCTGTGCTTGTATGTATCATGCAATATTCAGTTAAAAATGTTTATTATGCTCATGAACTGGGTAAATAGTAAGTCAATACACTATTAAGTTTGTGATATCAATCTGCAAATTGAATTATATACAGTTGTTGTAGATGTCATACATCTAAGGAATCTAATTTACCATGCAAACTGACTAGTGAAAGATGGTCAAGTATGGCTCATTATTTGAAATAATTTGAAAAGAATGGTATATACTTCTAGGTATAGAAAAAAAGATTTCTGTACTTTTTATTGAGCATGCCAAAACATTCATATCCACAAAATGAAAGTTAAGAGTCTTTATCTCACCTCTCCTAAATATATAATGACAGGCTTTGCATGTAGAGATTTCTCTGAGTAGAAGAATACCCACTATGAAAAATCAGAACTTAAATTAAAGTAGCAAAATATGACTTATTTTCTCTACATTTTTGTCTCCTTTTTAAATTCTGTATTTATCAAGAGTGCTGATATTCTTATTTTAAGACAATCTTTACATTGATATTATAAAATAATTGTGAATTACCAAATGAAATATGAATTGACTTTGGTTTGATGTCATTTACATTGATTACATTCACAAGTACAGTTTATGATAAATGTTGCTTCTACTCTGTAGATGGTTAATATATAATAACTTTGTGAGACAATTTGCTTCCTTGTAGTTTAAATTATCAATCATTGGGTGTACATCCTGGTCTCTGACTCTTTCGACTATACACCAGGCAAAAGAACCAACTGGTTTTCTGCCAATAGATTACTGTCACATGATTTATAATTAAATTTGTCATACTGGCACACTTCTCTGCCATTTTAGTCACTCTGTGTGGGAGTATAGTTCCACTCTCATTCAACTCAACCAATTTAACTAAAAATGCAACTCCCTGAAGCCACTGTCATCTAAAGATGTCAGGAAATTTCACCCCTCCAAGTTTCTAGTAGCTTTTAAAAGTATAAACTGACATTCACCTATTTATGATCTCCCTGACCATCCCTCTGAATTCTTGTAGTCCTGCTATAAGGGCTTGCTCAATGAGATAGTAAAGAAGTGCCCTATTTTCTATCAAGCCAGCAGGTAACCTTTCAGATCCTCAATGTGTCTTCCTTACTTCCTACCTTTTCATCCTACTTCCCCTCCTCCTCCTCCTTCTTCTCCTCCTCCTCCTCCTCCTCCCCCTCCTCCTCCTCCTCCTATTCTTCCCTCTTTCTCTTTCTTTCTTTCTCTTTCTTTTTCCCATATTGTTTCCCACTGGATACACAAAGAAATAAAACCCTTATGACTCATCTCTCTCTGTATTAGTCATCTCTGTGGTTTAAATCTCATAACACCCACTCCCCAGTTTTAAGCCACTACTGCTTATGTGTTGATTTATTCTTGGTCTATGTCCTGGGACAGCCTATCACCACCTCTCTCTTTCCAACATTTCTTTAAACTGAGCTTTAGGTCTCCTACTTCACAAATGGAAAATTCCCCTGTAGTATTCAAAATCTTCTAACAATTTCTTCTACCTGAATTTCTTAACAGAAACTTTGCTATACTTCCAAAACACCATCTCAGCCCTATACAAGAGTTCGTAATTTTTAATTCTAAGGTTTCCTTTTTTCCAGTGCCAAATTTAGACCATTCTTCAATTTTAATCATTTGAAATCCATGTTTCCTTGGAATTCACATAGTTCTAAAATAGCATTCTTTCTCTCTACTCATTAGACTCTAGAATATTTTTAATCACACAGTGAGGTTTAATCTCTTTTCTCAATTTTCTCTTAATTCTGATATTACTCACCACTTAAAGTGAATTTATGGCCCACACGTTTAGTAGACCTTCAAAATAATATCTTCAATACCTAATCTTTTTCTAATATCCAGTCTCTAATACTGTGACTACTAGATGACTTTTGTTCTTACAAAAAAAAAACACACACCCTGGAAAATTTCCTAATTCATGCTTTAGGACATTCCATTGTTATAAGAAAACTTGCTATGCCTCCCATTCCACAAACTAGTTCTGGAACTTCATCGACTGTCAGTTCTTTGCCTTTGACAATACATGTCATAGCTGTTTGCTCTAATTTCCTACTTCTCAGGTTACATATTGTAGTCCAGAATTATAATCATTTCCTTGCACTTATTATTAAGCACCTTACTGTTGCACTTAGTTAAAAAAGCATTTATTTTCAACTATCATGTTCATATACATATGCAATGATGAATCTGAAAGTTATTGCTGAAGAACTACCCAGTAAATCAGAATGCCTTTACCTAAAAGCTGGATTAAGCAAAAAAAAAAAAACAAAAAAACCCACAAACCACCACCTCCACCTCCACTATATTCGAAACCATCCCTACTATAATTCTCTTGTAACCTTTACAAAAAGTCTCAAAACTCTCCCGTATTTCTTAAGATGATCTTTTAGTGACATGTCTCTTACTACATTTTTCTTTGCTTCCCTCACATGCAATCCATTATATGTTTAAAAGATTGAATTTTGAAAATAAATTCATCACACCTTCACCTGTAACAATAGCAAACATTCCTCATTTATTTAGTAAACAGATTTATTTATTGAGTAATCATTTCCTCATTTATTTAATTAACAAATAAAGGTAATCTTTGCCAAAAGACATATTTTACAGTATTCCCATTGATAGACATAATTCTTTTAAATCTCATCCTGCATGACACAGTTCTGAAAAATACATTTAAATCAAGAAAACATAGCTTATGAATCTCTAATAAATTGTTAAAACCTCAATATTTTGCTTGTCTTCCTTAAATGCTATGAACAATATTTAGGGAAGCTTATTAAAATTCCTATTATCTGTTTCTCTCTACATTTTTCAAACACTGCAAATTTTTTACCTACCTCTATAACCTTTCAAATTTTTTTTCAATTTTAAAAATGTAAACAACCTGGAAACTTTTGCTGTAACCTTACTGAACCCTATGAACTTCTCCCATATTAATTTCATTTTGATCGTTACTTGAAGAACTGTGTGGAGAAGGAGATGACCTTTTTGAGTTTTGCTTATATAATTCATTCTCTTTCTCTCTCATACATATACACATGTGTGTGTACATATATATGTGTGTGTGTGTGTGTGTGTGTGTTTCTGACACAATTCCATTATATTCTGATGAAAGAACCTATATGAGTTTCTTCTTTTGTGTTGCAGACTTTGAAAGGCTATATGTGAGAATGGTTTATCATTGGACAAATACATATCATTTAACTATTTAAAGAAATAAGGCTTGGAGATTTTGTTACTTAATTCTACATGCTTTTATTGATTCAATGTGATCTTGTCTTCTGAGAAACATATTTTAAATCTGGTATGGTTGTTTTTTGTCTATTTATATTATCCTTTGTATGTTTCAAATATATATCAACCTATATATTGATTCATGATTCTATAGCTTCTGTGGTTTGCATTTTTTTAAAATAAAATATTTCTATTTATATTCATGCTTTGTTTTGGCATTTTTTCCTATTTTAAATTTTATTGGATCTTCTTTTTTATATTTTAGTTAAATGCAAATGTTTTAAATCTTTCTATGAAAATAATTATTATTCTGTCTTTGTATTAAAGTATAGTACCAGGTCCAATTCCTTCTAATGTGACACTATCTGCTTTTAACAGATATTTTCATTCACTTGTAAGACTGGACTAAGCTATATGTCTGGTCTTATTCCTAATCACAGCTAACATTAAGTAGATTTGGAACACATGTGGAATTTTTATTGTTTCGATTTATTCAACTTATCTTTTTCTATATATTTGTATGCCTGCTTTCTTGTTTTTCTTTGGATTAATTGTTTTATTTTCTCTCTCCACGTTGCTGTTGAATTGAAGGCATTCATAAATTTTCTAGGAAATTAATGATTATTTCTAGTTTACTTATTTTAAAATGTGTGATTTTCTGCCACTGTGAACTAGTAATCTCTGGCTGAATATGGATAAGAAACACAGGATAGGATAAACCAAACAATATTCTTTTTAAACATTACAGTAGAAATTTTCTTATTAATATCATTGATACTGACATTTTCATAGCAATTACCTTTATAAAATAAAATGACTTTGTCTCCATTAATTATGAAATTATCTGGATTTTGCATTCAGATTATGGTGAAAGCCTATGCTATCAATACACATATAATTTGTAATCATTGCTGATTTATTATCAATTGATCCTCAGAATTTTCCATCACTGTTTATTTTAAATCTATTTTTATTTTATGTTTGTAATATATTTTGCACAAGGTGCGATGAAATTAAATTTGCGAATCCATATATGTCTTTTGTAAAAGCTTCATTTAACACACATTTTTCTAACTACATACATCAATGTTCAAACTAAATTTGTCTCAGTACTTTACACCTTTGGTTTTTAGCTTCTTGTACTAAAATAAAGTCTCATTTCAATCTAAATCTCATTCCTTTCAGAATTTTTATTTTAATTTTTGTTCTTTCTTTTTTATAATTTCTAATTTAAATTGTGTTCTTTGTACTCTATTCCCTGAATTCCACATTACTAACTTTATAATTATATAAACTTATTGTTATTAATTTATAAAAAGAAAAAATTAAGAAACATTTTTCATAATCAAATTTTATATTTATGTTTACACTAGGTTGTCACTTTATGTAAAGAACAGTTTAGAATTGTTTAAGTATTCTTTTTTATACAAATTATGTTATTTCTCTGTAGTTATTTATTTTTGTTCTTGTTCTTTTGCTTTTTCTTTATCCTCAAATGTCTGGCAATATTGATTATCTATTCATATTCAAAAATAAAAGATTTTAAAATACAGAAATCTGATGTGAGTTTCAATTCCACTATGCTCTGCTTCAATACTAAGATTCTCTTTTAAATTAATATTAATTTCAGCTATTTTTTCTGTAAGGTAAATGCTGTTTTGACCGATAATCTTCAATTCTGATATAAGGATAGGGAGTATTTGTTTGTTTGTTTTTTGTTTATTGCTGTTTTTTTTCTTCTCTGCATATGCTCAGCCTCCTTTCATTTTTCAACTCTGGTCAATCATGTTTTTTATTTTCAATAAATCCTTCACAATTTTTATTTTATTGATGGTGAATTTGTCTTTCCAAAGTTACAAATTAAAAAAAATTTTTTTTCAGCTATTATTTCTCCTCTGAATCATTGATTTTGCTTTTCTCCTAGAAACTGCAAAGGCTTTCCAGGGGAAACAATTATAATCACATATTTTTTTTAAATGGAAAGATTTATTACCCTATTAATTTATGACCCTATTAAGTATTTTTACAGGTTCAACAGTGACTGATTTTTGTTCCACTTAGTCTGACATTATCATAATTTCCTAATTTTTTGTTTTGTTTTTGTTAGATTTTCTATAGTCACATCATCATCTGTGAAATACATATGGAATGTAATTATAATAATGCCTCAGTGACTGATGCTAAAATGTGAAGGTGAAAAACAAATCCTATTTACTCTAAATATTTCAATTATTTCATTGCTTTAATGACTTGAAAATTCTAATGAAAGTGCATATTTTTGTCTTAGATACTGTTTAATACTAGGCACAATTCCAACCTTTTTAAGCTAGTCTTTGAGGTTCAGGGCATGGAAACCTAAAACTTACAATGTGCATATTAGCTTGTAGTCAGGATTCTGGTTCAGATTTCTCCAGGGAAAGGCAAATATTCGAGACTGAGAAGTGAGAGCATCAAGCAAACCCACGGTTCTTCATGCTGTAACAGCAGATGCTGGCTGAGGGCAAATATGAGGTTAGCAGGTGCTTCTGGACAAGATTGGCAAATCATTGTTTCACTGGGAGAATCATTAGTAGCTTCTGGCAACAACTTCAAAGCCAAGAATAGTACTTCTTGATTTCCCTTTCCAAGACTTTTCAACTGTTTTGCAAACCTGCAATTTATTTTAAGTATTATTTTCCTTTAAAATATCTAGAGAATTTTCTGTTTTCAGGAAGTAACTAAAATAATTTCTTAAACATAATTATTTATATTTATTATTAGTCCAAGTATAACTGTAATACATTCCAGTTGCCATAAAGTGAGAACGAATTGTGAGGGGGATCTTGTTTGGAATTCCAAATGGAGAGAAAAATATGTAAATAAAAAACTGGATCTGGCATCTATAAATTACATAAGATTGCTTCATAGAGAAACATGGAAATATTCTTTGATCTGTGCAGAAAGCAGATGGCTCTTGCAGAATAACTATCATGGCATCATCTGAAATATAAGATTTCTCTGGTTGTTGTTCTAAATATTATGTATTTATGGGAAAATATCAGTTTGACCTTGTGTTCGTCAATTTTCACTCACTGTGACCAAAATAAATAACTGACCAGAACAACTTAGAGGAGGGAAAGTTCATTTTGGCCCATGGTTTCAAAGGTCTGGTGTCATGATCTGCATGGCTGAACATGGGTAACTATGAGAGGTTATGGGGGATTAAGAAAAAACACACAGACATATAAACATGGAGAAAAAGCTAAGACCATGTGGGACACTGTTCTTGGAGGAGAGTCTGTGACCCAGAGCTGACACAGCAAGTTTATTTTATAGATTTATTATGAGGAAGTAAACTGTGAGAAAGTTTCTAAAAAGCAGACATGAATTGAAGGTTGCAGTGCTGAGGCATTTTTGTGATTAAATTGTTTATTCTTAGAGTCTTATGCCTCTAGCAACTGGTGTCTGAACTCAAGGCTAAGACTGAACATCCTGCTCTGTGCACAAGATGTCCTGCTGGCAGGGCTGTGTCACTGTCAAGCGTATTCACTGGTTGTGGTCCAAATCAATAGTCGCCACTCTCTTGCTCGCCGTAGTCTTAGTTCATGGTTGGAAAGCTCCACACCCCGAGGGTGGAGTTAGGCAACATATAATGTTAGAAAGTCATGGCAGAGAGAAGCTGCTTACCTCATGGAAGATGGAAAACAAAGAGAGAGAGAGAGAGAGAGAGAGAGAGAGAGAGAATAGCCAGATGGACAAATATAATTCCAAAGGTCATGGCCCTATTGACCCACCTCTTCCAGCCATGGCCCTACTGCTTAGAGTTACTACCCAGTACAGTAGTCCTTTCAAATTATTAATCCATCAAGTGGATTAATACATCCATTAGATTAGAGCTTTCATAATCTAGTCATTTAACCTCTAACATTCTTACATTAACCGAGGAGTTTTTGGTAGATACCACACATCCAAAGCACAACAAGCCTCCACATATGGTTTTATCCTATTTACCTGAAATTTGTTTTGTTCCATCCCTACATTCTAAGTCCTGCTAAAAGCAGTTTGAGTCTTATCTTGTAGGGCTAAAATTACAACTTAATGTTCATATCTCAGGGGTATAATACACTTGTACACTGTCCTAAGGAGTATTTGAGTTTGCTTATCAAACTCACTTATTAAATATTAAATAAAATTACAATTTTGTGTAAGAATGAGAATAAAAAAGATCAGAGTGTAATGAGAGTTGCTTTTTTCATGTGAGACATAACACCCACCAAACCACAAAGTACTTGAAGTTATTGTGGCAGTACAGATGATACATAGAGCCTCTGGAGAGAAGTGGGATAATGATAGTCTATACTGCCTGCATTTAAGAACAAATCCATACCTTCTTTAAAAATGAAATATTCTCATTTTGAAAAATATCTCTTGTCTTCATTCAGCCCTGGTAGAGATTGAAAGCACACCCAAAAATATGCAAAATTCTGTAAAACATTGGAAATATTGCTCAGAGCTTATGACATTTTTGTTTAAGAAAATAACAGCAGAGACTAAATTCATGTCTGTCTTCTGCTGTTAAATATTACTTTTTCAGATCAGTACTGGGAGTCACTGTAAACATAATATTAAGTAATCAATAATTGGGCCTGGAGTGGTGGCACAGTGGTTATGGCGATTGCCTGGCTTGCACCAGTATGCTGGTTCAAATACCAGCACCACATACACAAGAAAGTGTCAAAGCAACAAAAGTCACAGGAAAAACTAAATAAAATTAATTTCTCTCTTTCTCTCTCTCTCTTTTTCTCTCTCTCACTTTCCCTTTCTCTGAATGAAAGAAAGAAAGAAAGAAAGAAAGAAAGAATCATATAAACTGAGATTCTGCTATGATATGGATCTGGAATTCCCCCACCACTAAGAAAAGCTTGTGCTCTGAAAGCATGATCCCCAGTGCAGCAAGGGTGAGAGACAGGGCTTACACAATGGCTAAGGATCTGACCTCATCACTGGATTAATTCAGTTGTTTGATTATTAATCAATTGTTACGTAAATGAACAAACAGGTGGTAAATGTAGACAGATGAGGCACAGCTAGAGGAAGTATGTCACTCGGGGACTTGCTCTTGAGAAACATATCTTGTTCTTTGCTTGTAATTCTATTTTCCTGCTTTCAAAATGCCATAAGCCAAGCAGCTTTACTCTACCATGCTTTCCCCCTGTGAAGTTCTTCCTTGCATCAGGCCAAGAGCAATGGAGACAGTCAATGATGGACTGAATTCTCCAAAGCCATTAGCCAAAATAAATGTTTCTTCTCTAAGTTGTTCTTTGATGTTTTAGTCACAGCAACAAAATGTTTACCAACACAGATGTTTATGAAAACAATTCATAAGCATTTGTTCCCAGTCTGGAATAATCAATTGAGATTTTGGAAATAAAACAGGACTGGATCAGAGTAGGTCTAAGGAAGAAATATTTGAATGGATTTCTAAAGATGTATAGAGTTTGTTAAGATATTTGTGTTTCATTTGTATACTCACCAAATATAAACTGCAGAAGATTCAAGAGTCTGATGGACAAGATGAAGCATGATGTGCATATAATTCAGTCTCTTTCAGTATCTTGTTGTCTGATCTCTAATTACACAATAGACCCATGTAAAAAAAATTCAAGAAGATATTGTTGCAAATGTAAAATTTCCCCTCATGAGGCTGAAACCATTCTTTCTTTCTTTTGAAGAGAAAGGGACAGTGAGAGAGAGAGAAAGAGAGAAACAATTTTTAATTAGTTTTTCTCATGGCTTTCATTGCACCAAGATTTGTTGTGTATGTGGTGCTGTGCAAGCACTTTAACTGCTGAGCCACTGCTCCAGCCCTGAACCCATTATTTCTAATCTGTCAATGGCATAGAAAATATTGTTCCCTATGTGGAAAATTTCCTGATGATAGACGCATTGAGTTGCACCAGTTACATCATGGAGGATACAGTAATTTTTCTCGTGAGAATAGAAATATATTGTTCATGTATACGTCCCTTTACTCTACCCTTCATGAACATACCAACTGCCTCATTCTCCCTCATAGGACTCTAAGTACAAGTACTGTTAATAAAGGAACAGATTTAACAGTACAAGTGGTACAACAACGGGTTTGTGTATGTAGGATCCACAGTCCTGGTTACCTGCCCACTTAACCATAAGCAGCTTGCTTAGTAAATAAGTAAAAAACACGTGTGATTTGATCATTCAACCAAAGTATACCAGTTGGGAGACATCATCCTGTAAAGATGAGGTTAGAACCCATAGAATATTGTATATCCTTTAATTTATCCAATGATATGGGGTATACAGTCTACTTGTCTGGGAAGAAAGTAATAAAGATAATGGTATTTTTTCTTCTGAATGCACAAAATTGCTCACTCCCACGTTCCCCATTTATTCTCACAGATTTCAACAGTGCTGGCGTGGTGATTCCAGTTCCTAAGAGGATTACTTCCAGAAAGGACTAAATATTGTTTCATCAAATTGGAAGTTTTGTCTACCACTAAATTGTTAGCTTCCTCCCTCCCTTTCTTTTTTCCCTTCTTGCTCTTCCTCCTTCCCTCCCTCTCTCCTTTCTTTATCTCCCCTTCTTTCTCTCTCTTTCTTTGTTTCACTGTTGAGTCAGAAACACAGAAGAAGTTTCTTTAATTGACTTGGTGATTGATTAAAATTACAAAAGAAATAGCCTTACTGTTATCCAACAGGGGGTCTAGGAGGACTGTGTCTGGAAACTGCAGGGTGCCTCTTTTAATACTTTAGTGTCAAAGAGTAAAAAAGTAATACAAAATTACAGCAAACAAGCTAGGAAAGAACCATTAAGGACTCAGAGTCTTCAGGAATGACGATTTTTGTCATGCAACACATGAAGACCCAAATCTGTTATCTGTTACATAAAAGCAAAGGAGAAAGGGAGTGGGTGACAGAAAATCAAATGTACACTCATAAACAGGCACAGATAAAAGAAAATCAAACTACATATGCATATTTGTGCTTGACTGTTATAATGTGTTCATATTTATCTTTTATAATTTTGTCTTTTCTCTTTGTTAATAATCCTTGAATATTTTACAGAAGGAACATTAGTGGCTATTTCATAATTTTGTCTGTAGGTGCAGAAGATTCATATAAGATTTTGAATGAATGTGAGAAGCAATTAATATAGCACAGAGAAGTTTGTTTTCTATGACTTTTCCAGGTTTGGATCTTCTAAGTGGATGGTGGAGATGTTGCATATGTTTGAGGAGAGTGCTCAGTAAGTTTATTTATACAAAAGAAAAGTGCCATTTGTAAAGATAAATCAGAGGTGGTTTTTTGGTTAAGATATTTGTGAATCCTGAGCTAGATAATTATTTCTGAACTCACCTTCAAATCTGCTGAGTTCTATTCTAGCTAATCTGATGATGGAACCCTGAGAAACACATTTCTGCCTTATTAGCTGGACCCCTTTTAGACTGTGATAATGCAAGGTTTATGGTGAAAAGAAGGGGCTTGCTTCTTCCTTTATGTTTGCAATTCCTGTTAGAGTCAACCCTGCAAAGATTCTCATCTTGGACATTATAATTGAGTAACTAAAAGCAGTTGATTTCAGTCTGCAGGCTCCTCACACCATCAGAACCAACTTGGCTGCATTTGCTGAGACCCCAGGATTGCTCCCTGGCTCTGCCTTCTCTGAAGCCTGAGTTCCGGTTCCACTGGTGGGGGGTGGATAGGGGGACTTCTCATTTTCCCAGATCACTTTGACATCCCTTTGTCTCCTCAGGTACATGGGTGGTGACTGTGCTCTACAGTTATTAACTCTATGCTAGTTCACTGTGATCCTGGGCAACTTTTTTTCTTCTAAAGTTCGTGTTTCGCAACTAGTATATTAAACTCCCCCTGGTAACATAACAAGGAAGAGTGCTGCTTGTTGAGTGGACTCGAGCTGATATGGATATTATGATGAGTGTTAAAAAGAATAATTAAAATGAGACAAAGTTCCTTTCCACAGGGTCACAACAAGAAAGAGAAGGGATAAATAAGCAAGAGCTTAAATACAGTGTTATGCAGAATCTATTTTTAAAAAGCCTCAGAGGTAATAAAAAATAATTCTGAAACACTTGCAATTTTTCAGTATAACACTGTTTGTTTGTTTGTTTGTTTGTTTGTTTTTTTCCTGCCTAGAACAACATATATATCAGCATTATTTCTGGGGAAAACATTTAGTGAAAAAAAATGGAAGAAAAAATTATGTCCTTAGTATCATGTAGCTTATTATCTTTATATGAACAATGAGAGATAACTCTAATTATAAACTCTTGATATAATAAATGCTCTGAAGGCAAAGCATAGGGACCCAGAGCCAAATTCAGAATTTTTTCTATTTTGGTGAGTAGGGCCAGTTTTCTGTAAAGAAGTAGTACCTGATCTAAAATTATAATTTTAACAGAAATTAATTATGACACAAAGTATAAAGAATTATCTCAAGGTAGGGAAGAGCAGATGCAAAAGCTGTGCATTGAGAGGGGGCACAGCTAATTCTAAGAGAAACCTGGCTGCCAGCACTCTGTATATCCCCCTCCTGTAGCAGTATCTATTTATGTCTTCTCTCTGGCTTTTTTGACATATAATTGGTATTGGTTTGCATAATGAATGCTTCCCTTTGTTGACTTTGGAATTATGCATACACTTGTGTTAATGTCACCATGATCAAGATAATAAATAGAACCAGGATCATCCAAAATTTTCTTTTGCCCCTTTGTCAGGGTTTTGCTGTTACATTTTTGTTACTGTTTGGATATGAGGTGTCCCCTGAATGCAGAAATATTCAGAGGTGTAATGATTGGTTGATGAGAGTTGTAACCAAAGGACAGACTACAGGCAGGTGAGGCACAGCTGAAGGAGGTGCATCATTGCAGATATCCCCCGGAAGGGTGGTTCTTCCCCTGTGGCCCTTTTCACCAACAACACACACTCTGCTTCCTGACCCTACCATGAGCTGAGCAGCCTTCCTCCTTCACTGGGTCCTTCCTCCATGATGCCCTCCCTCATCTTAGGCCCAGAGTCATAAAGTTGACCTCCTATAGCCTGAGACCTCTGAAACTGTGAGCTCCAACTAAACTTTTCGTCCTCTAAGTTGTTCTTATTGTATATTTTGGTCACTGTGATAAAAAGAACATTCATTAAACACTGTTTTAGTCAGATATTTTACTGCTGTGACTAAAAGACCTGAGAAGAACAATTTTAGGAGGAAACATTTATTTTGAGGGTTCACAATTTCAGAGATCTTAGTCCATAAAAGGCCAGCTCCATTCTTCAGGATTTGAGATAAGGCTGAACATCATGGCTAAAGAGTGTGGCAGAGGAAAGCAGCTCAATGCATGGCTCCAGGAAGCAGAGAGAGAGAGAGAAACAGAGAGAGAGAGAGAGAGAGAGAGAGACTCCACTCACCAGATACAAAATATATATCCTAAAGACATGCCCCCAAGGACCCTCCTCCTCCAGCCACCCAACCAGCCAATAGTTACCACCCATTAAATCCCTAAAAAGGGATTAATTTACTGGTGGATTAAGGTTCTCATAACTCAATCATTTCACCACTCATCCACTTTGCATTGTCTCACATATTGAGCTTTTGGGGGACACCTTTTATCTAAATCATAACACCTTTGTTTTCCTGTAATCAGAACACTTAACATGAGATCTATTCTCTTAACAAATGTACATGTACAATAACTTACTGTTAACTATAAGATTCACGATGTGCAAAGATTTCTGAAATTTAACTTATACAATGCTAGTTTTACACTCTTGTAAAAAATCATCCTTATTATCTCTCTCCCTCTACCCCATAATAACCACCATCCTATTATCTTCTACCATGCATTAGAATATTTTAGATAACTCAAAAATGAGCACTGACCATTGAGAAAGGAGGTCTATTATCAAGTGTTAAATCTGGATAAGATGTAATGTTATACAACCTAATACAATTTTAGAAAAATTTTGAGAAGGGGAGGGGAGGGACAGAGGTGGGTAGTTGAGGAGGGCATTTGGGGGATTAAATCTAATCTTCAGAATCTATATTCATATGCTATTATTTCATTAAAAACTTATATGACTGTTCAACAAATAAATTTCTCAATTAAGAAAATGAGAAACTACATGGCATTATTATGTGTCAGGATTATCAGAGAAACAAATCAAAACCAAAATGAAATACTACCACCTAGCTGTTACGGTGACTATTATAAAAAGACAAGTAGCAAATGTTGATAACAAATGAAGGTGTGGAGAAAAAGGAACAATCATGCAAAATTTGTGAAAGTGTAAATTGGTATAGCTATTATGGAAAACAGTAGGGAAGTTCATCAAATAATAAGTAGAATATGCATTGTAGCAATCTCATTTTCTGGTATATGTCCAAAGGAAATAAATACCTTAGAGAATGATTTGCACTCCATGTGCATTGTAGTATTATTCTCAATAGAGAATAAAGGAATATGATGAAAACCCAGTGGTCATTGATAGATGAATAGATAAAAAGAATGACAAACATGCACACACACACACACACAAATACATATAATTCACTTTTAAAATTGAAATGGAAATCCTGCCTTTTGCAAGAATATAGATGAATCTGGAGGTCATTGTGTTTTGTGAAATATGACAGAGAATGAGTAATATTTTGAGATATCATTTGTATATATGGAGTCTTAAAAAAAAGGGTTACTCATAGTTATAGATTATAGTATACTGGTTTCCAGAGGTTGGAGAGTGGGAGAATTGGCGAAAGGGTACAGAATTTCAGTGTAAAATGAATGTTTGGCAGATGCAATATATAGGCATGATGATTATATTCAATCACACTGTAATGCATATTCTGATCACAGAGGCCTTCTGAGCATATGTGCACACACCCACAAAGTAATTGAGGTCATGGATATGTTAATTAACCAGATCACGGAACTCATTTCACAACCTACCCACATTCAGTCTTCTTAAGCTACATTTCAAATACACAAAAGTTTAATTATCAATTATAATTTAGTAATTCTGGATAAAAGGAAGCAATAAAATAAGAAATGGTAGTAGGCAAAATCAAATATAAGATTAATTCTTCATCGAATTAATGCCAATTTCAGTACCAGAAGGTAGATTGAATATTAAAAGTAGATTTCTTTTTGCAAAAAATATAATTTATGAGTCAGCATCAAGAAGGTTTTTTCCTCTATATACTCCTATGAGTTTTATGGCTTTACATTTTGCATTTAGCCTTTATTTCATTTTAATTAATTGTTCTGTGTTGCATAATATATGGATCCAATTTCCTGATGCTAGATGTGAATATTATTTTTCACCACGATTTACTGAAAAGGCTAGGATTTCCCCATTATTATATTCTTGGCATACTTATTCAAAATCCATCGACCATTATATGTGTGAGTTTAAAGCCAGTATCATCACCCTGGTACGACAAAGAAGAGAAAAATTATTACAAGCACAATAAAAATAAAAAAATAAAAACTATAGCTGAACAATTTTAATGGTCTTAGAGAAAACATTTCCAACAATATTAGTGACTGAATTCAACAACACATTGAATGGATCATAAACAGTTACCAATTTAGGATTTATCCTAAATTTATTATTTAGGATATAAATATAAATAATATAAACATAAATAAATTTATTTATTTATCCTAAATTTATTTAGGACGATTCCAGGTATGAGACTCAAACAGTGTGATGCACCACTTCAGCAATTTGAATGACAAATAACACATGATTATCTCAATAGATACAGAGAAAGCATTTGATATAATTTAATATCCTTTCTTAATAAAAATTTTCAGCAAATTGTGTATAGATGATAGTTACCTCAATACAATAAATGCCTATATGAAACACTTACATTTCACATCACAATGATAGAACTCTTACTTGGTACAATAGAACAAGATAAGGATTCCCATTCTTGCCACTATTATTCAATGAACTGGTAGTATGGCCATAATGGTAGTACAAGTCCAAGTAAAAAAAAGAATATGAAGGACATCTCAATCAGAAAGAAAAATAATATTATCTGTTTTGCAAGTGATATGACTTTATGTATAGAAAACATTAACATTCTGTAATAAAAACTGTTAGAGATAATAGATCATTTCAGTAAAGTTGGAAGATACAAAAAGACACCATATAACAGATATATTTTTGTACACCAGCAATGAACTATCCAATAGGCAAATTAAAAATTTAATCTTATTTACAGTAGTTCAAAAAAGACAAATATTTAGGAATAAACCTAATGAAAAAAGTAAAAGAGACGCACACTGAAAAGTATAAAACAGCAATGAAGGAAACTAAAATAGATACAAATAAATGGAAATGAATTATGCGTTCATGTAGCGGAAGAACCAATATTATTAAAATATTGATCAAGAAGAGCTAAGGATTTAATGCAATTCTTATCTAAAGAATTTTTTTACAGAAATAGAAAACACAATACTAAAATTCATATGGAACTACAAGCACAATGAATATTCAGATCACTTCAAGGAAGATAAATAAAAATAGAGATAGCATAATTCCTGATTTCTAAACATATTACAAATCTACAGCAGTCAAAACAGTATAGTATAGGCAAAAGTATACCAATAGACCAATGCAACAAAATGAAACAGTACCAAATAATAAATCTAAGAGGAATTTCCATTCCAATTTCCAGGGAAAATATTATCTGAGAAATTTTGATTTCCTATCACCTCCCTTACCTATCCATGTTTAGATTTACTTCCCAATGCAGATAGTTAGCTATTTACCTCTTTACATAACATTTCACAACATGAAATATTTGTGCAATTACCTTAGTCACTGCACAGACAATCAAGCACAATGCCATAGAGACAGGTAGATTTTCCAAACACTAGAAATTCCAATATCTATATATGATTTTTATTACATCTAAATTTATATGCACTGTAATTATTAAATTATTTTGAATTTTGACTTGTTTTATCTTTTTTTTAAGAGAGACAGGTACAGTGTGTGTGATAAAGAATCAATTTTACATAGTTTTTCATGTGGCTTTCATTGTTCCCACACTTTACTGTGTACATGGTGCTGGGGTTGGAATCCGCATCCTTGTGCATGGGAGGCAAGTGACATAACCACTGACTCGCTTTATCTTAAAACACTTTATAATTTTTAATTTTACATAGATGCAAATATGATAAACAAGGGGCAATCATAAAAACAAATAATAAAATATTATGTAAATATATTTTTATGAAAATATAACAAATCAGAAAGTATATTACATAATGCACCATTAGAGTTCCCTAATAAAAAGAACAATACAGTTTATGATAAGTAAAGAATAAGAGGATTTTCACTTAGAAATTATTTACTTTAAGATTTTTAGTAATTGCTAATAATTTATTAAATAGCATCTACAAAACAATAACTGATATATTCTTAGACCTAAGTTCCTAATTCTCAATTTAAAAGCAGCAACACTAACAGTATTTTTATTTGGAGTGTATGTCTATATTTACCTCAGGTAAATAGATTTTTAACTATCCTTAGAATTGTTCATTTCCCCCTTCTTCCCTCTTAAGTTTGTTGTCTTTCAGGGAACAGGTTGAGGATTGCAAGCCCATAAGAAGTCTGGGGTAAGGTCAAGGACTCTTTAGTCTTAGATTCTTTGGAGATAGTTTTCTTCTTGAACTTCTTCTAAAACTAAAGAGCATAATATGATCTCCAACATCAACACAGCATGATAGCATAGTTTCAGTGCTCCTTTTAACAGGCTATAAGGTTTCTCACTGCCTATGCTCAGTGAGAAAAAGATACTGCTATATTGCTGTCTTCTTAATTAGCTCCCATCAGAATTATGCATACTACATATGAGAGGGGGGAAAGTTCAACCTGATAACAAGATATATTTTGGTTGAACTTTGAAATAAAAAGAAATAATAGAATGTTTAAAATACATTGACAAGGAAATAGACCAAAAGCTGAAAAATTAGATATTCTCAATAATAGTAAAGGATCCACTTTGAAGCAGCCATTTTTCAAAGTACTTTGCATTTAATCCTGAAAACAAAACAATCAGTTGTCAGTATTGTTCCTATTTTACAGAGGACCAAAGGCTACACAGAAAGTTACTCAGTAAGTAATGGGTACAAAGATGCCCACCAATCTGACTGACAAAGCTCCTGTTCATTTCTGCTACTATTGTTGAGCATTGTCAGAGAGGACAATATCCTATGCTATGCTAGCAGCTTCAAGGAGCAGTTTTAAGATTAAGGATCACTGTGTTATAAACTAATTCTTAGTACTTGACTCTTTTGGAAATTAACACTTGGAAAGAATAGTATAACCACACTGTTGTTATTACCTTCATATGTCAGGCAAAAAGGAATGCACTTTAAACCTTAGAGCAAAACCCTTTTGGTGTAAGGAAGAAGAGAAACAGAGAGATATATGTTATATGAGAAGGTAGAATGACAGGTATTTTTAAGTAATTGTTTGTCTGACTTTTATTCTTTCACATTATATAGGTTTGAACTAAAGAGGGATAGTTGATCTAGTGAAAGTCTATTGAATTAAATGGCTCAATATAGGGCAGTTTAATTGAAATCTCAAGTTTTATTCACCAATACCATTTTCATAAACGCAACCAAACCTGAAAATTAATAAAAATATTTCCTGAGATTTCAAATATTCTCTAATATTCCATAGCCTGAGAGCATGCATCAGGCATAAAAGTGATCAACAATACTATAAATCTTGTAATGTGGTAAGGTAGTTTTAAAAGGAAAATCTTTGAATTGCTTGTTTTCTGAAAAAACATATGTTTGTGTTGCATGTATTTTGATCCAAAGTACTGTATGTGATAATCTAAAAGCAAAATATCAATCATTTTCAAAAATTAACAAAAGTAGTTCAGAAACATTGATGCTAGTTTAGCAATTTTAAATACTATATCACATGGTTAACCAGATTAAATCTCTAAAACTCTTGCTATGATTTATAACCATAAAATATACTATTACTAGTTGTGAGGTTGTAATAAAATGACAATATTGAAAAATTATCATCTTAGAGCTAATTAGTTTCTGCTATATTTCTGAAGAACTAGTATAATACTACTAATATTCAGAAATCTCCAGAAGGACATGACACATAAATAAATAATGAAGAATAAAAGCAAAGGGAATGGGACAGTCTCCTTATTGCCTGACATGAGAAGATAATAACAAGTATCTGTTAAACATATTTCTAAAGTGTCACCTCTGGAAGAGTCAGGTAATATGAATTAGTTTGATAATACAGAGATCCATAATGTTATTACTCTTATTTTTGATAATTTTGAATCAGTTCCTATTAAGTTTTTACTCAATACTTTATAAAAATGTATGAAAGAAGAAAAAGCCAAAGCTTTTAATCTCTGAAACATTTGGGGAATATTTAATTCCTTCATCAAAATATATATTTAGTTTAAAGATTTATACTTATTTTTAATGAATGTAATCGGTCAGATAAATTATTAGAAGTTTGAGATACAGAGTATAAAAAAATAAACCTGACTTATACCTTATAGAACTTAGAGACTAATGTAAGAAATATATACAGAAGAAAATAATTAAGCACAGGAATAAGTATATAAGTATAACAGATGGTCCCACCCTCTGATGCTGTGAAGGAAGCAGTGACAGATTTGAAAATGTTGTGGGTAGGAGATTACTTAGGGTTGTCATAAAAGGCTTTTTGTGTAGAAGTTGAAGGGTTAAAAAATAATAGAAACCAATGATGTGATGTGTGAAAATGAAGGCATTTCAATAAAATGTTACAGGATATTAAAGACTAGAGGCATAAATGAGAGTGCCACATAGACAAATTTAATTGAGTTTGATGGGACTAAATCTTACTAACCAGTGGAAGTCAAACCATCGAGGCAAGCAAAATAGGCCAGCCAAACCATGACAGGCTTCTGTCTACAGTAAAGTAGTTTAAAATTGCAGGATCATTTCATTTGTTATGGACCAGGCACTTTTGAAGAGTTGCACACCCAGGTATGATATTACTTAGTTTATATTTTTAAATTGATTCATCTACTTTGTCCAAATTAACTTAGCTGAATTAATATTGGAAGCTGAGGACCCAGGGTGAAACAGAAAAGGTATAGCAAGGACTTATGTGATACCAAAAAGAAAAAAAAATATGAAGAAATATTCACATCCTTTCATGAAATAATAGGCTTAGAAATATAAAAATGAGAGAACTCACAAATAACATCAAGGATTGTAACCTAAGCAAGTGGCTGCAAGGGGAGTCTGCTCAGTCATTGTGGGAAAATATTTAGGAATGACAGAATATATGTTGAGCACACCAAGTGTGCATTTTCACCAATAGAAGTGTCATTTCTTAGATACTTACAGGAGAGGCATGATTGTGAGCATAATCAATGTAATTTAAAAACATGTCAGTGACACACAGATAAGATAACTGAAGAGAGGGGTAGACAAAAAGGTTGAACTGTGGGTAGAAGAGGAAGAACAATTAATTTGAGAAACACATCTCATAAATGGAAGAGCAAAATTCAAATTTCCAATAGAGTCACAGAGGTCAAGGTAAGAAGTTGTCTTCAGAGAGAGGGTTGGCTCTTCTTTAGCAGTAACTTCAGAGGTTACTACAGAAAGGAAATGTAGTAAGGTTCCATTGGACTTGCTGATATGAAAATTATTGGTATTGGTATAAGTAAGATTTGCTGTACTAGCATGGAAGACAGAGTAGACTGCCATAATTTAAGAATAAGTAAAAAGTGAAGAAGTGGATATATTTTAAACATACCTTTAAGAACTTTAAATCTAAATGTTGACAAAAAAATTAAATATTTCTTGGTAAAAATGAGAGGTCATGCACAGTATTTTTAAGGATTAAAAATGTTAAAGGATAAATCAATAAGGCAAGTAGATAATCAAAGAGCGATGATGGCTGAAGAAATTCAATCTTTGAAGACATGGGAGGAGAAGAGAACTGATTCAGGTTCTATCACAAAAATTTGGCCTTTCATAAAAGGTAGGGGAGTTCATAGTTTTAATAGCAGTGTAGAAGATAAAGTGTCTGGTCATATGCTTGGGGACTTGGGAGTCACAGTTTAAGAGAACACCTCCATGACAACTTCTATTTGTTTAAAAATACGTATGCAAGGGGATAGAGTGGTAGATGAGAAGTTAGAGTGCTTGTATGGCATACCAAGGACCCAGGTTTAAACCTCAGCACCACATATACAATTAAACACCACTAAAGTCAGAGAAATGAAGGCCAGAAGAAAAAATAAATAAAATTGACTCTTTCTCGCTCTTTCAGTCTTTCCCTCTTTCTTTAAAAATTATATGCTCATATGTTCATCTAATGAACACTATGAAAGGAGGAAATGGCAGGAGAGGAAAAGATTAAAGTTATCATTTTTGGGAGTAGTAAACACTAAGAGTAGATTAAACATGCCAGAATCTCTACGTGAGATATTTGAGCAGGATTTAGGGGATATTTGATTTTTAATTCTTAAAGCACAAATAGTCTGTACCATTGAAAACTATTTTGCAGCAAGTTTCAATTGTTTATGTTTAGGGAACAAGTAGTTTGATTTATTTAGGGGCATAGTGTTAGAGAAACATGTTAGATAAAGGGAGTTATTTATGCATTTAATAAAGCAATTGCAATTATGAATGATTAAAAGATGGTGTATTCCCTGGACAAGTAAGATTAGAGAAACAAGAAAGCCTGAGGATGGTGAAAGAGGTTAGAAACTGTTAGAATGAATGGATATTCATGGTAAGGTTATGTAACTGTTGCAAACAGGTTCTTTGGTAGGTGTACCTGGAGGGCAGTAAGTTGTGGTAAGAAAGGGAAATGATAAGGAGTCCAGAGATGACGAAGTTTTAGTGAAGAAAAGTTTCAGAAGACTGGTCATAGAAACAGATGGCTTTCAAGGGTGTAAAGGTAAAGGTCATTAGTAATGAGGAATCCAGGAAAATTACCTATCAGAGAAGGTTTAGATGGATCACCTAGATGGTGCTCAAGATATAGTGGTAATAGGCTTTGAATTAGAAAAGAAATATGAACCAGAAGCTGAATCCCCAATAAAGGAGAAAAGTATCCAAGGGGTCATAAATCATAATACCAAGAGTAAACTTAAGTAGTTCATTAGGATATTGAAATATCAAATTTAAAGGAGTAGAAATTTGGGAGAGGGCCATAGCATTCTAATGTTCTGTAAGCAGCTATCTGGAACAAAACAAACACCACTCACACATCTTAATCTTAATTAGAATGAAAGATGTAATTATAACCATAGAAGTAAGTACCATTCAATGTTTTCCATATGCAAATGCAGAATTAGCTGACTGTGTTGTTAATTTAATCATCACAACAATGGAAGTTAACTGTTATTATTCATGCCTCTCAAATTAGGACACTTAGTGAAAACTGGTGATGCCAAATACTTTTTGGAATTATTAAAGAAATGGAGTCGGTGCAAGAAATTGACTACAAATATAGTTGATATGCACATCATAATTTTACTTCATACGGAAGTTATGTGGACTTTTACTAAAGCAATTAATATTATTTTAGTGTATCCCAGTCATGACTTTGTTTCAACTAAGATTCAAACTTTACTGAGACTGAAGTGTTAATAGTATGGTCTTGAGTCATCTTACTTGAGTTTTTGTAATATGTATTATTTTTTATATAGCCAATTCAGAACATTTTAAGTAACGTTTCCAGGATTTTGAAAATTGGAAGTTTTCAAAAGGATGAAAAGTGCTCATGTCTGTTCTTAAGGACTTGTTTTAAGACATTTCAGATAGAGGGAAAATCAACCCACTTCAAAGTTATATACCCTGTGACTCTGGTGAAGAACAGACTGCAGAGAACCTAGTGTCACTTCCTTGACCTCCAAGGCTATGCAATCTGGAAAGCAGTGGGGAAGAGCAGCTTAAGTAGAATGACATTGTCACAGAGGGCCTCTGCAGGATTGGATTTGGAAGCATTAGGCACAAGGGATACAGAATGATGTGGGTGGAAGTTCTCACTCTCTGCATGACTGACATTTTGTACTGTAAATTCCTTTTTGCAGGGGTCTATCCTCTACTTTGTAGGATGTTTAGCTCTATCTCTGAAATGTGTCCATCCTTCACATCCACTGTTGTAACAATTGAAATGTTTCTAAGCATTACCATACTTCCTGGGGTGTGGGGGACAAAATCACACTCAAAAGAGAACCCATGACACAGATAAACATGACGAGAATGTGTGAGACAGTATATAGGACACAAAGGAAAAAGAAAAACCAGAATACTTGATGATAATGAGTCGTAGCACTACAGTAAGGTAGGCAGAAGAACAGAATCAGTAATGCTCAAGCACTTATTTTGATCATATCATAGCCTGGTCATGTTTGAAATAGACAGTATTTAGGATGTATGCTATATTGAGCATGAAATATTTAGTTTGCCATATTATAGTAGGACTGTGCTTCAATTCAAGGAAAATATTGGTATTCCAGAAGCAGTTATTCCTAATGGAAAGAACTTTCTGTCCTCACATTCCAAGATATGATGCTAACAACATAAGTGTCATTGTGATTTGGATAAAAAGAAAGACTAAAACAAGTTAAGCTGAAAAACTAGAAAATCTGTGGTTCTTACTATATATGCAGGGTATTCTTCCAAAGGGTTTATGACCACAGGGCACAATTAATAGGGAAAAAAAGTAATAAAGACTTATGACATCAGGACAAGAAGGTAAATTAATATATATATATTATATATATAATATATTATATATATATAAATTAATACATATATATGATTTTAATAATTAATATTTGTGTGTTTTTCTGATGAAGAGGTGTAAAATCATTTACAGTATTTCAAGTATCTTAATTTAAATTTTTAGTTAATATATTAATATATATGAAGAAATGGATATAATATTTTGGTCAAAACAGATTCCTTTGCTAATGAAGTATAAAAAAATGATTCTGTATAAAATTTTAATTGATCAAATGCATTGAGTATTTCTTTAAATGTCACAGGAAATAATTGACCTATAGGACTGAAACAAATATATGCAACTTCAGCTAATGTTAATACAATCATAATCCATAAACACCTATATTATTTCTGTCCTAGGAGATAATGAACACTACTACTCTTAATTTCAAATAGAAGTATCTGTAGTATAAATTTGAAAATAAACAACTTTCTAAACTTTAAAACTACAAATATGAATATCATTTTCATCATTTCTAGACTCTATTTCTCTACTAGTAACAAAACTAATTTGAAATGGTCCAGACAGAGAATATGTCAAGCTTTCATACTGCAAATATTTGGGAAAATATATATATCTATCATTTACTCAGTGAACAGTCTATAAATTGGACATTCACAGAGGCACAAAATCATTAACTGTCCTTTCAGAAGTCAATTTCATGCTTCCTAAATTAGTTCTAGAGCTAGGCTATTTTGGGAAGGCAGGCTGGGAATAATATACAGATCTTGTGAAATCAGTTTTAGCTCATTTTAGCTAAATCACATTCAATTCAATAACAACCACTGAAAACAAAGAAGAGTCAATAAGAATAAGGTGCAGAAAACTCCTTTGAAAATATCACTATTAAGTTTCAAAAAGGTTTTAGACAGTGAAGTTGGAGATGATCATAACTGATCAAACTTGGCCTCTGGAAATTTTCACAAAAAAGAGAATCAATGGATTTAGAGGGTATGTGTGGGATAAATTTAGTGCCCTGTGTTTTGTGTTCAGTTTGTATTTCTTCTGTATTTAGGTTTGGTTTGACTTGTTCTTCCTCCCCAGGATTATATGTTTATAACGTGTGAGAATAAAAATCTGTGCTTTACTAGGTAAGGGTATTTAAATTTAAGCCTATGTTTTCTTCAATAATATTCTCAGCATTATGATCATTTCAATATTCCCTCTCTGAATTCTAATAAGAAAAAAGAAGATTGTTTTATACCGCAGTTCATGCAAAAAAAAATCATACAAATATCTCTTCTTCCTTCAAACCAATCACTTTCTTGTTTTGAAGTAAGGCTGTTTAATCCACCTTAATAAAATCTCTTGGCTCTGGGGATTTATTTTGCTGGATATTTACAATATTGTTTAAATGGAGTTCCTTTAATGGCTGATGCCTCTTAGCTGACAAGGTGTTAGTTATGATTTTAATTTTAGATTTATGCTTCCTAAAGGCAAAATATTGCTTACAACATAATGTTGGTATTTTATAATGGAAAAAGAAGAGAAAACTATTTTATATGTAATATTTTGTCTAAAGTTATAACAGAAAAACAAAAGAATCCATTGATGTGAATTCCAGTTAATAAAGATGTTTCTAAAAAACAAGTAAAGCTATTTGCTAAGTATTTTATATTGAATTCGATTTCAAGGAAAGATCATTTTGAATTATCACAAGGAACTGGTCAAAACCAATCAGCAGGGGCTGGAGCAGTGGCTCAGTGATTTCAGCACTTGCCTGGCAGGGACATGAGTTCAAACCCCAGCACCATATAATTATCAAAGTCTCAGAGCAATGAAAGCCACATGAAAAACTAAATAAATTTGAATAAAATTGATTATCCCTCTCTCTCTTAAAAAAATACAAAAACAATCAGCAATAGTTCTAAATCCTAGTACCAGATAGACTCTGAAAAGTAGGAGATATGCAGCTGCTTAAAATTATGTGAGTCTGGAGAAGAAGGGTACACACAGGAAATTAAGGTGAGAAAAAGTCTCATACACAAAACATACAGTATACCAGGTATCATGATCCCCCAAACAACACCACAGGAAGTGAGTCAAGTTTCTGGAAGTCTTCAGTGCTTTTAGCTAAATAAAGCATGCCAATAATCAGTTTTAGGTGGAAAGAAAACAAAAGTTATATTTTGTGTAATAGGAATCTATTTAACTCTAGAGAAGTAATGATTGAATTTTGTCATTGTTTGTTTTGTTATCTTTTCAACCTAAACTTGCTTAAACTTAAGCATATATTTGAAAGTCATGTTAGTTGTCACTCAAAAAATAAAAGAGGTGAAAAGGCATTTTGAGGGCAGAGGCATAATTGAAGACATTGACCAGGGCAATTTGTAGGGCACTGAAACCTTGACAAGGCAAATATGGATCATCTGAAATGGTATGATTTAAACTTCGGGAAGAAGGATTACAGTTTCTACTGAGCACCTGTCAGATTGCATCAGAAGTAGGAAAGACACCCAGTAAAGTAAGAGGAGCAGATAAGTAGAATAAGAGTCAGTTACTAATTTGTCACAAGACTTCCCATTACAATTGTACAATTCAGTATAAACCACTTGATAAAAACAATCACTATTTTTAAACATATAATACAATGTTATGAGGTAATTCATATATATTACTTAAAGCCACATCACTAAATATATTATCTACTTTGAAACAGAGACAGAAATATATAATTGCTTAAGTGCATTAGTATATGAGCAACTTTTGTATAAGTTAATGAAAAATCATAGAACTTAATAGCAGGTGAACATGGATAGAAATTGTGTGAACATGATAAACACTTTAATATCTTTGGAGAATAAAAAACAGTTTATTTGTAACACTATTATACTATTACGTTGTATTTCCTTTTCTGTAAATTTGTTGTGTGATTCAATGAAACAGTTACCTGTTTAACTCAGGTTCAGAATGAAATTCTTTACTTCCTAAAAATGAGTTAGAAAGAACAGTCTCCTTTCAAGTAATTAGGAAATGAGTAGCTCTCCAATAATGGGTCAACTATCTTTGTGGTATAATGCAAATATAAACTAACTTTAGATATGTTAAATAATTTTAGGGAATTAGGGATCTGAATTTATTCTCATTATATTTATTTAAATATTTTAGGGTTCTCAACAGGAACAGAATAGTGTATATATATATATTATATATATATATATAATATATATATATATATATAATTTTATCAGATTTGCTTATACAACAGGTGGCTAGATAGACTGCAATGATTGCCTACAGTCTGTAGTGCTAGACAAACTAGTGTCTGTGCATTTCAGGATGCTGAAGTCCTCAGAACAAGGGAATAACAATGTTATCCCAGTCTGGACCAAAGTCAAGGAAACTCCCGAAGGTGTTGCTGGGCAGAGTCCACTTGGCAAGAGTGAGGGAGCTGGAGTCTGATGTTCTCAGATCACAAAAGCAATAAAGAATCTGTTCAAGAAGAATTGGACTCGCATCTGTTGCTGCTTCCTTGTTCTTCTTGCTTTTACTCCGTCCAAGCCTTCTACTATGGGGTGGTGCTGCCCACACTTAAGGTGGGTGTCTGCTTTCAGTTCACTATTCCACTATTCAATCATTCCTAGAAATACCATCAATGATACAATTGTAAGACTCTTAATCTCAGGTGTATATTAATCTAATCAATTTGACAATTCACAGTAACCATTACTTGTCCATGTGATACTCAAACATGATCTCTTACATCATATTTTATCTCCAAATAAGCACAATAACAAGATCACAATTCCACCTAACATTCTATAACTATATTTTGTATAACTGAAAATGCACTAATTCTTTCCCAGAATAGGAGCAAAACACAAAAACAAAAATTTTCTTGACACCCCACAACTTATATACTCTAATGAAGTTTTAATGCCACTTTAAGTAGTACTTTGTCAATCAATATTACATTAAATGATTAATAAACAACATAATTACAAACATTTCCTCAATACATATGTAAATATGCACAAATATTCTTAACAGAAGAGGAAAAAATTGTCAATTACAAACCTTGTTTCTATAACTGGTCACATAGCCATAGTTGATATTTATAACTACCTTCTTCTATTATCCATTCTGTGTTCCCACTACCTTCAGCAAGTACTTCTGCAGGTCTAGGCTCTTTATCTGGAGGTGTGACCCACACCTTCATTTCTGAAGTGTCTGAGACATTTGTTGTATTGCCTGGTTTGGCTTGTTGTACCTTCTCATTGACCTTAATAACAGAATGCTTTCCTAACTCCATTGGGAAGTAATAGTCCAATATCCCTCTGGCTATCTGGATAGATCACTTCCATCAGGACTGTAACTCCATTCTTAACCTTTTGACTCAGAGGCATGAGGAGCCCAAATTGGTTAAGAGGAAGTTTTAACTTCCAGTTTAGTGAACTCAAAGTTGTACCTCCTGGCAGAAGTATCCCTCCCTTTGGAAGTAATACATCTAGGCCAGCAGAGCATGAGGTTGCAGGGACAGGAAGGAAAACTTTCCTAGTGTGTTACTAGGGGTAATGGTAATGGTACCATTCCTGTCTCCACCCCTTGATTCCTGAACCCATGAATTCTAGCAATAGGAGAGAAAGTACCACATAGTGGATGCTGATTTAAAGTATGGACCACTTTCTGAAAAATCTTGCCCATCCCTGAAAGGTTTTATAATCTAGCTGGTGCTATGACACTGTGTCTTCAAAAGTCTATTCCACTGTTCTATCAAACCAGCTGCTTCAAGATGGTGAGGATCATACTAAGATAAGTGAACAGCATGAGCATGAGCCCATTACTGTACTCCTTTTGGCTGTGAAATGAGCCCTTGGTCAGAAGCAATGCTGTGGAATACCATGACAATGGATAAGGCATTCTGTAAATCCCTAGAAGGTAATTTTGGCTAATGCATTACATGCAGAGTAAGTGTCTATACCCAGAATAAGTGTCTATTCCAGTAATACAAATCACTGCCCCTTCCATGATGGTAGTAGCCCAAAATAATCAACCTGCCATCAGGTCGAAGGCTGATCTCTCATAGGATCAATGGCATATTGGTGTCTTAGAATCACTCTGTTGCGGGAAATATGACACCTAGCAGTGGCTGTAGCCAGATCAGCCTTGGTGAGCAGAAGTCCATGTTGCTTAGCCCATGCATAACCACCATCCTTGCCACCATGACTGATATGTTCATGAGCCCACTGGGCAATGAGAGGGGTGGCTGGGGAAAGAAGTTGTCTGCTATCCACAGACCAGATCATCCTATCTACTTGATTACTAAAGTCTTCCTCTGTTGAGGTCACCTTTTTTATGAACATTAACATGAGACACAAATACCTTCACATCTTTTGCCCATTCAGAGAAGTCTACCCACATACCACTTCCCCAAATGTCTCTCTCACCAATTTTCCAATTATGTTCTTTCCAGGTACCTGACCAGCTGACAAACCATTGGCTACAGCCCATGAATTGACCATGAATCTGGCCATTTTTCCTTCTAGGCAAAATGTATAACCATGTGCACTGCTCAAAGTTCTGCACAATGTGAAGATTTCCCTTTACCACTATCCTTCAGGTTTGTTCCAGAAAGGGGCATTAGTGCTGCAGCTGTCCACTTCCGGGTGGTACCTGCATATCTTTCAGAACCATCCATAAACCAGGTTCTAGTCTTCTCTTCCTGTGTTAATTGATCATAGGGTACACCCCATAATGCTGTAGGTTCATGTTGAGGGACAGAATGTATGGCAGGTGGAATAGGAACCATGGGCATTTGAGCTACTTCTTCATGCAATCTACTCATGCCTTCAGGTCCTGTCTGTGTCCAATCAAGTATACACCACTTCCACTTGAAAATAGAATGTTTCTGGGCTTGTACAACTTTATGGCTTGGTAGATCAGATAATACCCAATTCATGATGAGAAACTCAGGTCACATAATAACTTGGTGGCCCATGGTGAAGCATTCAATTTCTACTAAGACCCAGTAGCAGGACAATAGCTATTTCTCAAAGGAGGAGTAGTTGTCTGCAGATGATGGCAGGGTCTTGCTCAAAAATTCCAATGCCTCTTCTGTGATTCACATATGGGGGCCTGCTAAAGGCTCCAGACATCATTTCTATCTGCCACTGAAACCTTAAGTACCATTGGGCCTGCACAGTAGCCTGGACCTGTTGCAGAGCCTTCTGTCCTAGGCCCCACTCATGTTCCCCAGACCTGTGCCTGTAAGAAAACTCAAGAAGTTCCTTTGAAATGTAGTGTACCTCCTCATTGGTCACACTCTGTATGTATCTCATCTCAAGGGGCCTGCTTAGACTTAGATCTAATTACAGGCCTAGGCAAAGGTGGGTGGGGAGGGTGTGTGTCCTGAGGAATATCAATATTTGCATGCTGAGTAACCAAATCATGCAGGATCATTACTCTTTCCTTAGGCAAAGGAGGATTAGTTCCATTCTGGGAAGATAGAGAAGCCAACAAGACCAACAGGGGGTAACCTTAGCTCAGTGGGGCTAAGGTTGGAGGCTCAACTTCTGGCAGAATGAACTCATCAGGATTTAGGAGTTCAATGTCCTCAGCTTCTTCAGGCTCCTCCCATACATCACAGTCCCAATTCAGAGGATCACATTCTTTTCCAAGCAGCACCCTCACTTTAACTGCAGTGACCTTTCAAGGCTGAAAGGTAAACTTAAATCTTAATTTAGCCAAATGCTATATGAGGGTTTGTGTTTGGCTTTCGGCATAAGATTTTCTCTCATAGCACACTGAGAAGGTTTTAGTGTGGTTATGCAGATCTGGAGCTGTTTCTTCTCTTTTGTTATTTTGTCCAGTGAAGCCAGAAGCAACCAGAAGCAACATCATCATATTTCCTAATTTTCCAAAAATGTTCAAAAGTCTCATTATAGAATTATTAAACTGCTTGCTTTACACAGGTGGTAAACTGAGAGCATTAAATGCATTTTCTTTACAAATCTCTTTAAGTAGTTCACACCATGGATTATCAGTGCACTCCACAACACCAGCAGGACAGACTATAGCAAGTTTAGGCCTAACAATTTAGACAGCCAACTCCAGAAACCACAAAACAATCTGAGGAAATTCATCCTTATGATTGTCTTTTTCCAGAACCACTCTTTATACCAAGTTTTGTAGTAATCTCAGTTCTCTAGGAGAACAAAATTAGCAGGAGACATATATGTTACATATATGTATTCATATATATTAAAAGGATTTATCAGATTGGCTTACATAACCAGTGGCTAGATAGTCCCCCAATATCTACCTGAAGGCTGGAGAGCTAGAGAAACCAGCAGTTGTGCAGTTCAGGACGCTGAACCCTTCAGAACAAGGGGATCAACAATGTTATCCCAGTCTGGACCAAAGTCCTGGAAACTCCATAAAGAATTGATGGTCAGAGTCCACTTGGGAAGAGTGAAGGAGTTGGACCCTGATATCCTCAGAAGATCACAAAAGCGATCAAGAATGTGTTCAAAAAGAATCAGACTTGCATCTGCTGCTGCCTCCTTGTTCTTCTGGCTTTTATTCCACTCAAGCCTCTGACCTATTGAAAGGTACAATCCACACTTAAGGTGGGTCTCTCCTTTCAGTTCACTATTCCACATGTCAATCATGTGGAATACCCTCATTGACACAACCAGAAGAATCTTAGTCTTAGGTGCCTCTTAATCTCAAGTGTATCTTAATCTAGTCAAGTTGACAATTCACATTAACCTTTACAACTGTCTATGGAAATATGAAGAAATACTAAAGTGAAATTAACTTTATTTATTTGATGGAAAAATAGCTTTAACTTGCTCATATGGTTTAGCTTTTAAAAATATCACAGGTGGCACAAATCATAAAATGGATAGACACATGAGGAAATGAGTGTGCTTAACTTCTAAACTATATAATAAAAATCATATGTATACACCTATATTAGACTATGTTATCTGGTTATAATATAAAAGTTTTAGTCATATCATCAGTGGACTGATTCTTGGAATGTGATTTTAAAATTGACATATCTATCATTATCATGCAATTTTCTATATTTTAATGAGATTTTTCTCTTGCCCTAGAATCAATATTTTAAAAAGGATTTTAAATATTGCCTGAATAAGTGCCTTTCAGACTTTCACCAAATTTTATTTAGTTTAAGAAAAAGGACTCAATCATCTTTCAAGTAGAGTAGATCATGTTATCCTGACTAAACTTCATTTCATTTTCTTACCACCACAATCCTTAAAGATTTTAAGGTACCCTTTGCCTGTGGAATTTGATGACAGCATTCCATGAAAATAACTTACTCTTTTCCTCTCTTGAATGCTATGTAATTTACATATTTCCAACTTCACCTTCTATGTTAGAACTTTCCTAAGTTTTCTTAAGACTGTGAAAAGTTTTTACTTCTAATACATGTCCATTTTAATGAAAGGAGATGAGAGATGAACTCTGCATACACAGGATATACATTCATTTAAATGGACCTAAATATCCTTAATTAAATATTCATACACTCATTTAAGTTTCTTCCAAAACATCACCATTTATTTGACATTGTTTTTTTCCATTTGTGTAAATTTTTCTTTTCCAAATATGTGCATATTTGATAGTTTCAGCTTCCCCTTTTATTTCTTCCATGGCTCTGTTTGGGACTTGAAATTAGGAAGTAGTGTAGGAGATATTTCATCTCTAATTGCAGGCTTGCATTTTCAGGTTAAATACATGGCTTATCCTGGTTCTATAACTGAAAAATGATTTAGTTTGTAAAGCAAACTGCTGGCTATTAGAACTAATATACTCATGGGTAATGAGGACACCAAATGAAAAATGACCAGAAAGTGCAGTATTACAGCATCTTGTTTATCTGCTTGTAAATTAGAGATATTCACACAGCTTTAGAAAAAATTCAAGGTACCTTACAGACCCAACTCATAAAAAGACAAATCAAAGAAACTATTTATTGACCTGTAGCCCTCAGAAGCATGTTTACAAATACTAGTTCCTTTTCCCCCAAAGGTAAGGCATAAATTATGCATGATGTGAAGAATAAGAAATTTCTTTATTATAGCATAATGGATATTTTTATAAACTCCTAAAACTAACTTCGCTAGTTAGATAGTATGTAACAGCTGCAAAACCTCCATGCTGACTGCTTTGTTGAAACTGTAGAATTGTGTTGGCTAGCTTTTAAGTCTCTCTCAGCACCTTCCTGCCTTAATTTCTGTCCTCTTCTCACTCTGCCCATTCCTACATCTTAACAAGTCACACAAAAATATTTTCTCATTTTAATGCTATGGCTGCCTAAGGCAATAACTGAAGATTCCAGCTGAGCTAAAGAGTATATTTCTACTTTTCTAAAACATAACTTGATTTGCTAGGTTTGCAGCTTTCTCCTATTATGGTGCTTTTCAGAATTCTATCACTTTAATAGACTATCTATATTTTTCCTATATTGCTCATGGATTTTCCTAATGTGTATACTCTGCATTCTTTTCCACAGATGTTGATTTGGATTTCATTTCCTGACCCAGGAGTCTTCTGGATATAAGTGTGCCTGTGATGGATGGTGACCTCCTTTGATATTTATAGTACAGCTGTGGGAAATATTGCATAGGATTAGTGATCTGTGAAGGAAACCTGCTAAGCTTGCTGAGACACTAATTTAGAATTCAAATCTGTGGTTAACAGCAAATTATATGTCCATGTTAGAAAAATATAAATAAAAACTAATTATTTGCAAAATTCATGCATTCTACTCAAAAGTCATTGTATTAAATGAGGTACATATTGTACATACATTCTACAGGACTTAGTTATTTTTGTTATTGTACCCCCCATCCACATTATTATGTAGGGCATCAGAAAGAATCATTTTTTTGGCCAACTTGAGAAATGGAGATATTTCTCACAGTACATATAACATTGATTGAAGTGTTTCCTAATTTTAATTGCAAATTTCATAGATTATATTTTGCTTCTTTCTAAAAAGCTTGCAGAGAAATTTTGATTTCTAGTCCAGCATGCACAAAACTTGTAAATTGTTATATCTCTCTACACACAAGAAAAAAAAATCAACAAACTGAAAATGTACTCTCTAGCTGTATCAGAGAACCACATTCACATGGGCAAAGCATTGCCCTCAAATTTAAAGGGACAGACAGGTAGAAAAAGAGAATCACAACATTCCCAAACAGAAGTGTCAGAGTAGAGAAAGGAATAAGTATCAGGGTAGGAAAGTATCAGGATAGGAAAATCTAACCTATAATTAATGATTTGTTTAGTGTCAGTGTGGACAAGTTTGAAAATTGAAAACACCCTCTGGTCACCTTGATACCCTTCGTGTTCCTTCCCCGCAACCCTGCACCCATACCTACATCCCCCAGCATTCTAGGCAAGGTTCACCCTGTTTGGGTAAAAGTTCATATATGTTGAGGTTATTGTGAGCTTAGCCATTTATCATATTGTTTCCAATTGTATTCTAACTTCTATAGATGAGAGAACACATTCAACCCTTGAGTCTCTGAGTTTGGGATGCTTCACTTAGTATAGGTTTCCATTTCCATCCATTTGGCTGCAAGTGCCATAATATTGTTGTCTCTAATAACCAAATAGTAATTCATTGTATATATGTGCCAAGGTTTTTTAATCCACTTGTCAAGTGAGGGGCATCTGGGTTGGTTCCATAGTCTAGCTATCGTAAATTGAGCTGATATAAACATTGATGAAGCTGTATCTCTATAATATGTCAATTCTAGCTATTTTGGAAAAATACCCAGGAGTGGGATAGCTGGGTCATAAGGCAGTTCCAGCCCTAATTTTTTGAGAAGCCTCCACTCTGCCTTCCAGAGTGGCTGTACCAATTTGCAGTCCCACCAGCAATGTGACAGTGTTCCTCTTTTCCCACAACCCCTCCAGCAGCTATTGTTGTTCATATTCTTCAATTTTTCCACTCTGACTGGAGTGAGGTGGAATCTCAGTGAAGTTTTGATTTGCGTTTCTCTTATTGCTAGTGATGTAGAGCATTTTCTCATATGCTTATGAGCTTTTTGGATTTCCTTTATTGAGAAATTTCTATTCAGTTCTGTAGCCAAATTGTTAATTGGATTATTTGTGACTTTGGTGTTGGATTTTTTGAGTTCTTTTATAATTTGAATATTAGCCCTCTGTCCGAGGTGTAGCAGGCAAAGATTTTCTCCATTCTGTAGGTTCTTTCTTGACACTCTTGACTAAATCTTTAGCTGTGCAGAAGCTTTTTAGTCTAATTACATCCCATTCCTTTATTCTTAACTTTAAAGCTTGCACCATGGGAGTCTTGTTAAGGAAGGCAGAGCCGAACCCTATGTTATGTAGTGTTGATCCTACTTCTTTTTCAAGCAATTGTAAAGTTGCTGGTTTAATATCAGATCTTTGAACCATTTTAATTTAGTTTTTGTTCAGGGTGAAAGGTAAGCATCCAACTTGAACTGTCCACATATGGCTTTCTAATTTGTCCAACACCATTTGTTGAACAGGTTATCCTTCTTCCACACTATGCTTTTGTCCCCTTTATCAAATATCAGATAGTTATATTGTCTGCATAACCATGGAAGGGAGTATGGGGGAATCAACTCAGAGGGGAACCTTCAACTTCCATGAGAAATCCAATTAACACCGGGTTTAATAGGTGGAAACATGAAACTAGGAAGTATCCAAGGGGGAAATCATGGAATGGCATCGGCTTTGGCTTGCTCTGTGGTTGTTCATTTGTTCTTAATTGTCTGACAATGATTCCCTCCTAAATGTTGAGACCATACTTAACGAATCTAAAAAAATAAAAAAGAAAGAAAGACTTTGTGGCTGGAACAGTGGCTCAGCGGGTACGGCGCTTGCCTGGCATGTGCAAGGATGCGAGTCCAAACCCCAGCACCTTGTATATCTTGAAGCGTTGGAACAATGAAGGCCACATGAAAAACTAAATACAGTGGATTTTCTCTTTCTCTCAAAATATAAAAAATAAAAGAAAGAAAGTTTAAAATTCTAGGGGAGTTCATTTTTAGCAGGGTATCCACATATTTTCATGAATTTTACATATAAGAGTCCTACCACGCACTCATAATGAAGATACCAGAGAAATCTGCTAGTGTTTCCAGCAGGGAAATGGAAAAAGTGGGCACTATGAAATTGGCCCAAAGCAATCTCTTCTTAACAAGCTCTGCTCTCAAGATAAATTGTTTTCTTGAGTTTAACTCATTGGAATATTACAATATCTAATGATAGTCCATACTAGGCTTCCCATTTTACCTAATGGGAAAAATACCAAAATAAAAAATAAAACAAAACTGGGGAGCACGTGGACTTCATAGCATAGATTCATCCAAAGACCAAAACCTGATCATGGCACTGTAAAACTCTGTTCACCACATTTAACCATCAGTTTTGTCCCATTTTATTATTGATTCATCTTGGTTATTCATATTGATGGGATTTATTCTTTTATGTATAACAACACAGTTTGGCCAATATTCTCCACCCAAAGCCTCCCATCCCTTGGTCTCTTTTCTCTACTCATCTCCCTTTGTTTTTTAGGATATCCACCCCACTCTCCAGTTCCATCCATTTTCTGCAAATGCTATAGTTTCACTTTTCTTTATGGCTGAATGAAACTCTGTAATGCATGTATGCCACATTTTCTTTATCCATTCATCCACTGATGAATACCTAGGATGTTAGCTATTGTGAATTGATCTGCTACAAACACGTGTATGTATGTATCACTGCAGTACTATGACTTAACTCTTCAGGGTAAATGTTGATAAGTTTATCACTACTTTTTAAATATTTCTTTATAATAACAGGGAATGCAATGGAAGAACTGCACATTTTGGAAGTTAAAAAAAATGTCTAGGGAAACCCAAAGACAATAGAGCAAACCAAAAGCAGACACCACAAGAAATTTTAGCTTTTGCCGTCTAGAGCTATTGAAAATAACAGTTAATCTTTTCCCAAACGTATCCAAAACTTCACAACAAATGGTATTTACATCAAGTGTTTACCTAGTGCATCATGTCCAGATTTGAACAACAAAAAAACTATAGTATTTTTCACTGAGTTGTAGATGAGGTAGTCTTAAAAATATCTGTAGTATTTCATCTAAAAACTTTTATATTTATTATGCAATCAAAATGATTGTACACAGACTCTCAATAATGTGATATGAAGTAAAATTTTCTTAAAATTCTAAGGGAAAACATATGTACTCTTGATTATAAAACAATCTCTGTCACACAGGGCAGTGACTTGTGCTACTGTTTCTCATTTGGGTTTCCAAGTGTCTGAATTTTGGGGCATTTATTATTCCTTTTAGTGCTACCAAGCACATTATATTTCTTTTTTGTGTGTGTCACTATTGCTTCTATTATATAGTTATAGTTAAATTCCATTGAAAATATAAGATGAAACAAATTGACCTCAGTGATATGCTGAATTTCTTGAGAGATATCCCAAAATTAGGAACTGGAAAAATAGATGGGGATAAAATCCTGTCCAAGTCCTCTTAATCTTTATTTCATTTGGGCTATACTTATTTAAGTAATCAGATTCATATATGCACCAGAAATAAAATTAACTGTAATGTCAGGTTTCCTGGTACCTATGTTAGAGGCTGTAAATGAACGGTGAATTCTATGGTTTTCATGTATTTTAAAAGTTCAACAATGCAAGTACCATTTAAGTTAAAATTATTTACAGTAATATCTTATAGTTTTGATTAATTTAAAATGACTGCTTGAGTTCATAGTAAAAACAGAGATTTGTGATAGGCTAAAAATGTTCATCTTATTCCTATTTTTGATTAGTCTTATAGTCTGTGAAATAATTTTCTTAAGTAGAATCAAAGAAAATGGATAAAGATAAATATTTGTAGAAATATTTCTATAGTTACTATAAATAAATTATTTGCATTCTGTATTCCTACCATATTTACTAATGATTTGACAATAAATGAATAGAATATATCTATTTTCAGATGTGAAACTTAAATGTTTAAATATTTATTAGTCATGATCTGAATTTGTTTACCCCAAAATTCAAGAATTCAGAAAATAAATATAAGTGAAAGTAAGCTTTGTCTTTCACTATCAAAATCCCATTAAACTTCATTAAAGAAAGTACTTTTGGTGGCCAAAAGGGTTTTTATTCAGTAAAGAAACACTTAATTGAAAATAATATCTGTTTTAATAACTGCCAGCACCATTTCATATCTATTGCATAGAACAAAAATTCAGAATTATATTGACATGTAGAGGGAGCCAGGCAATTGCTAATGTGGAATGAGTATACCTGGATTCAGATCCCGTTTCTGCCAACTCGGACACATCATTATGTATCAAAATTAAAATATTATTCTTATGATTTGAAGGAAAAAAATCTCTAGAGCTATATAATATATTTTTTCTCTCCAGTTTCCCTGACTGTATATAATATCTTTCACTTTTAACAAATATTTCAGTGGTAAATTTAGAGAATACTTACAACTATTTATAACAAATAACATTAATCTAAGCTGTTTCTAGAGGAATAAACTTTATTTAATTTGTTTTGTTGGTTTTAACAAAGACAGCATAACAAAGTCAAATGTCTAAATTTATTTGGGTATGAGATTGTTGTTGTTTTTTTTTTCGGATAAAGTCATATAAGAAGAGCTTAAGTCCATAATGATACATAACTGAAAGAGGTAATTAGGAAAAATATGGCTTGGAGGTAAAACTTGTAAAAAAAAAATCCTTGCTTTCAATCCTGAGATAATTCCACTTATATAACTATTTTAGGGCCTTCTACACTATATTAATGGAACAAATAGGGAAATTATTATCCATTATATTTACAGATGGCATTACTGTTACCAATATATGCCTTAAAAAGGAGAAAATCCCATAAATATCTTTGTTTAGTGAAGAATTACATTTCCCCTTCAGAATAAAGTATAATTTTTGTTAAGCTTAGATAGCCCACACATGTGCACATGAGTTTGCATATATTCATCCAAAGAACGTAATTTCATATGATAATCTTCGTGTACTTCTTAAATTTACTTTACTTGAAAATTAAACACAAAGCAAATTTAGTATAAAAAGAAGAGACAATCTCTGAAAACCAAATAATAAACAACACAGGATATTAGTATGGAAGAATATGAAAATGTTAATCTTCAGAAGAGCACAGCAATAAAAACAAAGTCTGTCCAAACTCTTCATTAATAATTGAAACATGGGTGCATACGTGAAATGCTTTGTAAGTAATGAGAACCAGGCATAAATATTTAAGAGTTTGCTTATAAAATGTGTCCTAAATTATGTCTAAATGTTAACAAGGATGTCTTTTACTTGACAGAACAATGAGGGACATAAATATTTCAAAGCAGCAACCATGACAGGTGGAAGCTAAAGAAATATAACGCAACTTCCATGTTCATCCAACACTTCAGCCTTCAGATATGTGCTTTTTAAGTTTAATAGGAACAAAGTGTTTCTCCATCAAAGCTGATGTTTATATCAGTTACATCAAAGCTATACTGGAATCTCTTTAAAGTACACTTACCAGACAAATAATTCATACAAAGTGGTGTGCCTTAGTGGTGTAAAGGGAATTGACAAATAAGACAACTTATTTGAAGAAATGGTCTCCTTAATAACAAATGCACTCTATTTTCTTTTTCTGACTCATGTTCTTAGAGGACACATGTAAATTGTGAAAAATTCTCCAGGCTATTGTAACACACACACGCATATACACAGACATATACATACACACACACATTCAGAGATACAGAGAGAGAGAGAGAGAGAGAGAGAGAGAAAGAGATGGAATGAGATTGATTGTGTCCATTTTTTATCTGAAAAAATGCTACATTAGCTTAACATCAGATGAGGTATTTTGGATACATAATTCATTCAATGTTTTTGTTGTTTTTAATAATAAGGGTCTTAATCTAAAACCAACATTACCAATGTTTCTCTATAAGCTAAATAATCCAGGGGTTGTTAAAGAATGAAAATGAAGGGAGACAAGATGAAGAGAAAAGCTTAGATAACACCATGGACAGCCAGAGATATGTTGCATAGCTAGAGAGAAGCCACTCACATTCTCTTGAAATAATATTGTTTTCAACAGAGTAATACAAGAAAAGATCACCATTATATTCAATTCTAACATAAAATTATTTGCAATATGAAATATAAAAAGCTAGATAAGCACCAAAATTATTTGATGAAACAGTATTCAGGAACTATAATATAGAAGCATCTTTATTAATGAGCATTTAGATTGCTGACTCTCAGTAGAGATTGATTTTTATGAAATTTAATGAATTTTATCAGACAATGGCTATTTTTGCTTTTTCTTAACTTTGTTATACATGGTTATAGTCTTGGTACATTTTATTTTACAACTATATTGCCTCTTGTTCCTGCAGTATAATTTCCTAAAATTACTCCTGCAGAGAATTTCAGAACTTTTTTATACCTGTATCAATTCTTTTTCTCAGAACAATGTTTTATTTTAATCCTAAACCACTTGACTACTTGTGATACTGATCACTATTCTTTGTCTCTTTTGTTTATCCATTCACTATAAAAATGCACAGATTTGCTGGGTGCTGTGTCACACACCTGCAACCCCAGCGACTCAGGAGTCTGAGGCAGGAGAATCACATGTTCAAAGACAACCTCAGCAAATTAGCGAGAACTTGTCTCAAAATAAAATATGAAAAAGGCAGGAGGTGATTAAGTGCCCCTGGGTACCCAGGGTACTCCTGGGTACTGAGTTTCCAGTACCAAAAACAAAACAAAGCAAAATAAAAGAAACAAATAAAAAACAATAAAATACAAAGCTTTTACTGTGAATTATGCCTCTAATCATGACCCATGAATTCTTTTTTTTTT
>PVKS010006791.1:54820-76580 GCA_004027875.1 Aplodontia rufa | reverse complement strand
TTTCAGTTTCCAAACCACTTTTTCTTTACATTCTCTTTTCATTTTGGTCACTAACCAGTGAAAGGTGGCTATTACATAAATGCAGAAATCAAGCTCACTGAAATTAAGTAAAAGTACCTTGTGACTACTGAGAAAGAGGAGGTAACTGATTTAAATCCCAAGCTTCTGAATCCCAATGTTACTCTCTTCAAATCTCGGCACTTACAAGGTTTAAGCAGCAGAAGGAAGGTATTGCTTAGTAATCAGGGTTCCCAGGTTGCAACTCTGTTTAAACTTGGAGATACCCAATAAAGACCTGAGGAATTTTTGAGAATCATTGATGTCTGTATGTTATATAATGTATATTCACACATATGCATGCTTACATGTATGTATAAACTATTGATGTTTTAAAAAATGTTCCAAATAAAACTGTAATAGATTCTTTTCTCAGTCAAGCTAGGAATTTGAGTGGTACTTGGGAATAAAGATGAGATATGTTTGGCTTCAAAAACAGAGAGAAAATAACAGTTCCAGGGTAGCAGCTGACTGATCAGATCTTTTTCAATGCTATAGGCACATCCAATGACACCATATGCAACTTTAAATGAATGGTGAGGGGACTGGAGGTGTTGCTCAGTGGTTATGGATCTTGCCTGGAATGTGTGAGTATGTGAGTTCAAACCCCAGCACTACGTAGATTTTAAAGTTTCAGAGCAGCGAAGGCCACATGGAAAACTAAATAAAAATTTCCCTCCCTCTCTCCATACCCCTATAAAAATAAAATAATAAATGAATGGTGAGCATAGAAAAGGATTAAGAAGAAAACTGCCACCATCCTGGTGGTGTGGGGGGCAGAGGTCATCACTAGAGGACTGTTCTGTTGAGCGAGGTAGAGGGCAAAGTGCTCATTCAGCAAATACTGACTATAGCAGGTCTGGTGCTATGTCTGAGTGCACAGGATAAATGAGGCATGGTCCTACTTCCCTGGAGCTTGCAGAAAATAGCCAGCCACACAGAGACCATTATGGCACAGAACAGTCAGGGATGCAACAAAGGACCGTGGGAAGCCATAAAAAGGGACAGCGGTTCCATCAGGGCATTCCAGGTGATTAGGAAATCAGGAGTTAGAGGTCACAGGGACGAATAGGGTGACAGAATATCCTGGGCACAGAAAGCAGAATAAGTTTCACAGAAGTAGTATAGGTCTGGCTACCATGGATGGGATTATATATCTGCAGCAAAGGGTGCATGTGAGGAATGATAAGAGACAGAGCTGGACGCCAGGTTTCCTACTGGTTGCTGGATCATGGGGAGAGGGGTGGTAACGGAAATAAAGTAACATTTGAAGCATCCTTAAAGGGATATGATCCAATTGCATTTAGGAAGATCCTCTAACACAATACCTAGGATGAGCAGGGCAGGCTGAGTTTAGGAGATTCTGCTGTAGACCTAAAAATGTGTGTTAAGGGTTTGGAGTCAGAAGGTCAGGCTGACCATAAAGGAAAGTATTTGAGTGATACTCAGTGTGGTGTAGCTACCCCTCCCAAGACCTTGTACATTGCTTCATTCTTCCTTCTTCTACTGGACCACAGGCAGGGGAACCAAACAGGACCTGTGCTGATATCTCTCTGTCTTCCACCAGTGGCTGTGGTGATTGGTTCCACCAATGGGCACCTGGACCAATCGGAAGGCTTCTCTAAGGCTTCACTCTTGCCCGGAGGGGGAGGAAACTCATTTCTTTATCCAGACCCAATAGCTTCCAGCCCTTGTTTCTTCCAGTGGAAAGGAGCTTCACCAATCCAGGTGCATGAGAATAAAATTCCTGATGGAAAACAAGAACAAAGAAAATAACAGTGGCGAAGAGAATGAACGACACAAACTGGTTTCAGACTCCACAATTCCAGATGTTCCTAACACCAGCTCAATCTTGGACACTCCTTACGGACTGATTGTGCCTCCTTTTTTGGTCTCAAGTTTACTTGGTTTGGAGTTTAGTCATCTGCAACTTTCTGAGGTTTTTAAGTAGAACATCAGTAATGAGAGGCAGAGACAGGGAGCTGGGAGGCTTGGAAAAATGGAATTATGGAACACTGAAACAAGAAGTAAGGTGCATCAGGTTTAAAACAGAGTGCATCAGAAAGGTAAAGGCAGTAAATATTTAGGTTTCAAAAGCTTCATGGTCTCTGCAATTACTCAACTCTGCTGCTGTAGCATAAAAGTAGCCGGAGACAGTTGTAAATAAATGAGCATTGTTATGGTTTGGATGTAAGGTGTCCCCCGCAAAGCTCAGTATGTGCAACAATGCAAAGACCAAGAGGTGAAATGGTTGGGTTATGAGTGCCTTAACCCAATCAGGGAGTTAATCCCCTGGTAAGGACAGGGAGCAACTGGCAACTGGAGGTAGATCGGGGGTGGCTGGAGAAGGTGGGTCATTGAGGTGTGTCTTGGGGTATATATTTCGTATCTGGCATGGACTCTCTCTCTCTCTCTCCCTCTCTCTCCTTCCCTGAGCCACTTCCCTCTCACACACTCTTCCTCCATGTTATGCCTCCTCTCAAGCCCAAGGAATGCTGCTGGCCAGACTTGGACTAAAACCTCTGAAACCGAGATCCCCCAAATAAACTTTTCCTCTTAAAATTGTTCTTGTCAATTCTTTTAGTCACAGCAACAAAAAGAGTTAACTAAAACAAGCACTATTGTGTTCGAATAAAACTTTATTAACCAACACAGTGGCAAGTGAGATTCAGCCTGCAGGCCTCAGCTTTCCAAACCCTGGACTGCACAGTTTGACTTTGGCTTTAATTCAAGTTTATCAAGCACTCCTGTTGCCAACCACATTTCCTGGACTACCTTGATATTGAGGTGCAGGAGGACTCTGGATTGAAGACACTAGCATCTTCTCACTTGGGAAAGGACATCTCTGATTATCAGTTCAAAAACTGGCCTCTGTTTTGTACCCTTCTCTTTTAGTACAACTGTGAGTGTTCAACCCCAATCTCTGTGGTTGTTCCAGGAAAGTCTAGATTCTGGGCTCTGAAACCAAGGCACCAGAAGCCAAGGTAAAGTCTGCCTTTTCCTCCCCACATTCCTTCAACCATAAAGAGGACCAACTCTTCTCTTGCAAACCTTACCAGGGACTGAAGTGACACAGAAACAAAACCTGGGGTGCTTTTATAAGAAGCTGCAGTGTTAAGAAGAGACTTGAGGGCTGGAGTGGTGGCTCAGTGGTTGGAGTGCTTGCCTGGCAGGTGCAAGGACCTGGGTTCATACCCCAACACCACATACACAATGAACTGTCAGAGCAAAGAAAATCAGATGAAAAACTAAATAAAATTGATTCTCTCTTTCTCTGTTTAAAAAAAATGAAATTAAAAAGAAGAGCCTTGATATCCTATTTTCAAGAGCTAAATTTACCCCTGCCTACTCTTTGTAACACTTTTGGTCTGTCCTGGTGCTTTTTAACCTGCTGTTCACACTGTTTTGAACCATTAAAAGGCACCAGATGCTAGATTATCCACTTTGGGCATGTCTCTTAGCTTCTCTAAATGCCATGTGCTCATCTGCAAATGGGGAAATTAATCTCTATCTCACAGAGTCACTTGGATAGTTAAATAACAAATATGAGAATGCCCATCTTTGCAGGATGCAGCCTGTGGTAGATGCTCTGGGTGTGCAGGGTGGTCCTGGAGGGCGGGACCCCTATACCCAGATAAATTAGACAGCCTCCATGGCCCTTGATCTACAGACCCACAGACAGCTGCTCAAGAATTATTCATTTGATTGGTTGTTTTTTCTCTATGTATAGTCTGGGACATGCTTAGAGAGGATTGACCTGTTACCCTACGTGCCTCTGAAGAACAGAATCTAGGAAAATTAAGGCCTGAGTGTGTTGTAAATAAATGTAGTAACAGATGGGTGGAGTTAGCTATTTTATCAACATAGAAATCACTTTTCCAAAGTGAGCTTCCCCATCCAAGTATAGTGCCCTTAATTTCTAGAGTTAAAACACCTGCCATATGTTAAACTCTCTTTTGTAGCCTCTTTTAAGTGAAACTACACATTCTTTGAAATTCTTTCCTGTGCAGAAGCAACTGGAATCAAACAAGCCAGGAGACCTGAATTGGGTTTGCCCTGCTATAGCTCTCAGCAGGGGACCTTCCTCTCCAGGGTTTGTTTCCTTAGGAATAGATAAGGAATGCATATAAATGACTTTTAACTTTCTCTGTCTTTCCTTGTCTCTGACTAAAGCATATTGCATAAAAATGAGACTAACAAAGAAAAAAACTTTGAGTGACAGACCCCTCCAAGTGGTCCATCAGTGGTTAAGAATATGGGATGAGAACGGAGAGACAATTCACCCATTAAACCAGCTATGAAATTCTCCTGGGGTTGATTAAAAACAAATGAGCAAACAAACAAAAAAACCTCACGAAATGTTTTCAAACATCAGCATTGTGTTTATTACAACGCATATATATAGTAATTACACATTTTTGTTTATTTGTTTAAACTAATTTAAGAAGTATTATTTTTCCTGTGTCACGAGAAGGGAGACATTGATGAGTCAAGAGATAGGGGAAAGTTCATGCAGCTCTATATCTCTTGTTCTTGCTGCCAACCAGGACAACCTATGTGTGCAACTGTGAATATAAGAATAAATCCTTTGTCTCAAGTCTCCAGTGTCACCAAGGCCACAGCTTCTCTGACGCTCTGTTGTAATTCCTAGTACCAGTTTCACTTCCAGTGCTGTCCGTCACAAGCCACCAAGGAGAACTGTGCAGAGACCCAGGGGAATGACTACTGCCTGCCTCTGCCTCTCTGGCAGAGAGGCTGTCACTCAGTTTGCTATCGAAGTGGCAGGCAGGTAAGGGATAAGCCCCTTCTGAGTTCACATTTTCTCTGTGATTCTCTCACATGCATGCACACCTGCGTACAAGCACACTCACACACCTCTGCTATCCCTCCCCGCAGAAACTAGGTTTGGATTGAGGTACCAAAAAGTCCCATCGCCCATGCATCATAACACAGCTCACAAACTCAATGTGCCAGTCCTGAAAGCACAGCAACGCCGCTTTTCCAGTCGTGTTTGCTAGTCTCTTTACCAAATGCCTGCTGTACATCAGGAACTGTGCTGGTGTTCAATTCTCTTCATTCTCATCCTGCATGTGGCAGAGTGCCTTACCCACCTGGCAGATGCTTGCAGAGATGAGGTTCCTAACCAGATTGGTCTGACTCCAAGTCCATGGACTTCAAATTCCCAAAGCCAGAGTTATTGCTGTTGACAACCTTGGCTGACCAGAGCTGGACTCCAACCCTAAATCTATCTCCACGTTGCTCTCTGCTGCAGCCTCTGCTGCAAACTTTCCAAACTGCTCACCCAAAATTGAAGTTTGGATTCCAAGTTTTATATAAAAATTGCAACTTTTACATTCAGAGTTGCATTTAGGAAATAGATGGTGGAAGGGACGAAATATGAGCAGGGAATGAGATCCCACCACCAAGTTGTATGGTTATTTATTACAGAGGCTGATTTCCCCCCTCTCTCTTTCTTTCCATTATTTACTTGTTCAGGGAGCTTAAAACAGGAAGGCAGCCCTGGCGATTCAGCAGTTATTTAAATAGAACTGTGTGGGGACTGTGCACTCAGTTCACTGTAATTGGAAACCATTCCTACCATGCACCAATATTTCAAAAGCAATACAGCCCAATTCTCTGACCCATGAATCCAGTGTTTTCCCCTCTACCAGCATAAAAGATTAGGGCCAGGAAGAACCAGAAGGAAGATTTCTCTTAGGCACAGTGTTTGCCGAATAAAGCTGACAAAGGAGAATTTCAGTAGCTGCATTTTAAATTGAATATTAGAATAAATTACATGCATGACATTTGCTTTTTTCATGCAGCGTGTACATGCTAGAAAATATGCTCTGTACTCTCAAACCTGAGTCATGTTCCTCTCTGGACAGTTGTAACTGTCCCTGTAACTCAGCATCTCGAAATAAATTCACTCAGCTACAAGTATTTATAGCCAAGCAAAATCGGCTGCTGGTAATGTCAGTCCCTTTCAGATTCCTGATAATTCTCCTCTGATTCCAAATGTCATCGTTTCAATTTTGGTATCCCGGCTGCCAACCTCGTCTTTGGGGAAATTGGAATCACGGGCACTAGATGGGACACTTCCTTTCTCTAAACCTCTGTTATCTCATCTGTAAACTGGTCCTAACCAAGTACCACAGATGGGTGCAGAGAGATGAAAGGGGCTGATATAAGGGAGCTGGCCCCGTGGGCTCAGCAATGCTGCCTCTGCTCTTTCCTCACTCCGTGACTAAAGGCACAGTGGATATTTTGTGTTGCAGTGTTGGTTCCATCATCTCTATATAAAAGCAAATCACTTTTCCTGCTTTGTGCCTTCGCCTGATCTCCTGCAATCTCCTTTTTTGTTTTGACTCCTAATTGGCATTAGCATGGCTTTCCTGTACTGGGCACCTGTACTGAGCACCTGTATTCCAGGTGCTTTGCAGGAATTGTTCTGTTTAATCTGACCCTCTGCTGCAGGCTGTCAGCATTATCTCCATTTTACAGATGAAGAAAACAAGGCTTACAACATGCAGATAGCCTGTTAAGGCAAATTGCTAGTAAACAGCTGAGCCAAGAATCACACCAGGTCTGTCTGGCTCTAAAGCCTAGGTTTACATTTTTTTTTAATCTTCACTCTAGCAGAGTAGGCAATGTTCCCCTCCATTGATGGTGGAGGCATTCAACAGTCTGGAGGTATTTTGGGTTTCCACAACTGGAAGGAGATGGAACTCAATGTGTCTGGCATCTAGCAGGTGACCTGGGACGCTGCTAAACCTGGCACAATGCACAGGGCAAGCTCTCACGACAAAGAATTATCTGGTCCAAAGCATCAATAGAACTGCTGTTGAAAAACCTTGCTCTGGCATTTATCACAATGTGCTTGATTTTAATATAAGCGCATGCAATACCATTATATTCCTGAATTCAGACCTTCATCCCTTATTGATGTGCAGACGTCAAAAGATCGTATTCTTCCAATCCTTCTGTGAGGCCGAAGTTTTCCCACGGTGTGCTGCGTGCTCCCGCTGTCAGTTCCACTCATTTCCACAGCACAATGTGTATTGTCTCGTGGTTTCCATGGTAAAAAGCCTGTCTGCTATTTGCTTAGATTATTTTTTTGCTTCTTCATGCCATTTTGAAAACGTTTTTAAAAATGAAATCTCCAAGGTCAAATTTAATGTATTCTTTCCTCTTTTTCTCTTTCTTAGTTTTCCTGTAAAACTGTACAGCATGCCATGGAACTTAAACAGTTCCCAATATCTGTAGAGTGTGTATCAGCTCTGAGATCGGATGGCAAGGATTATTTGTAAAATAAAAACGTTAGCCCTGGTAAGATTCTTAGAGGTCTAGTACACTCCACAGCTCCATTTGGCAGAGAAGGGAATGGAGGCCTAGTTAACTTGTGTTCGATGCAGAGTTAAACAGCTGATGACCTGGGACCAGACCAAAACCAGAGGTGTTCTGGCTCCTGGGCTAGTGCTTCCTTCATTACACAACTGGGATTTCACATTATAAAACCATTCAACACACACCCTGGAGTATGCACACTCACAGTCGCGTATGTGCACCAGGTATGCAAATACAAACACACAAATGCATTTAACTGTATTTTACCTCTACATCTTTTTTGGAGGTGTTGAATATGTCAAATGAAAACCTGAAGTCATGATTTAACTGTTCTGTGCTCTCTAGGAGTTTAAAGGGAATAAGGGCTTTGGGGCACTTAGAATCCAAGATGAGAGCTTGAAATATACAGATCAATTTTATTCCAGACATCTAAACCTTGCATTGAGTGCCTGGTATTTATTAAGCCTGGCACAGCATGCAGAATGTAACATTGGGCTAACTGCCGTTTCTTATTCTTAATACATCCCCACTCTGTCTCCAAGGTTTCTTCTATGAAATGTAAGCATGACCTATGGCTTCCAGGCTCAAAAAGACTTTCACGGCCTCCCAAGGAAGCTGATTTCCAGCATCGGGTAAGAGGTGATCTTCCCTCCCTCAATTTTCCCGCCTCCATACCCTGTCACTACTCATTACTTCTAAGAGCTTCCCAGAATATTGCTTCACATCGATGCTGGGGCAAGTTCCTCCAGATATGCCACACTGTCACCTGGGTTGGTCTCCTGCTTCTTCCCCTGTGGTTGCTGATGTTTATTAGCAGCAGTGGCCTCCCTGGCACCCTGGCCTGGATCAGAAGGATCCTCCCTAATTTCCCACAGCAGAACTTGGACCTTAGTTAGGTGAAGAAGACAGCATTGAAGACCAAGGATCTAAGCAGACTGACTTAGGAGCATTTGGAAATGGCCATTCTTATACTCAAACTCCAAGCTGCTACCTAACTTCTCATCCGGAGCCACATCTCCTTTTTCCCAGCACCCTTTCTAGGCATTTCCACATCTGTAAGCTTAACCCAACCCTTTTGCCAGGCAGGTTAGGAAATCTTCTCTTCCCTACTTCTGAGAACCATTCTTCTCTGCTCCAGGATGACAAGCAATGGAAAGATCCATTTCCTTCCACTTAAATCCCAGGCACAAAGCTGCAATCGGATCCCTGTCCTCCACCGAAATAGAAAGATGACTCTTGTCTTTGGTGGATTTTCTGAGATTTGGATTATTTAGTCACAGTGCTGTGCTCCATCAGTCAAACTGTCCAAGTTCTGGTACCTTTCCTCCAGCCTGGGAGGTGTGGTTCTGAACTCTATCACGACCTGGAGTAGAGACCATTGATTCCAAGTCCTCATCTCATAGATGGGGAAACAGATCCAAGGAGGGACTTACCCAGGACACGCAGCAAATCCACGGCAAAGCCAGGACCAGACTTCAGGTTGTTTGAACTCCATTCATATGCTTTCTTTCTTTCTCTCTCTCTTTTTTTAATGTTCCTAAAATCTCAATCATGAGAAACTTCAATATGACTATGAATACACACATGAACAGTCAACAACTGAACAGATAAGAAAACCTCAGGAAACATTGAACCTGTGGGGAACTGAATCTGGGTTACAGTATGCCTTGGGGACTCATCATTTCTTGTTCTCAAACATAATAACTGAACCAAAAATGTAACTTTCAATGGCAACGTACATTTCAATGTACATTCTAATTGATTTAGAAGATGTATTTAGAGGCTGTTAATAATGCATGGAAGATGCTGAATATTACTTTTCTCATTATAAATATTTAAGAGCATATAGTTTTTAATAGCACCAGATAATACACAGTGATCAGCTCATATAATTGATGCTACTCATGTTTCAAGAAGCCCAAGAGAAGACATCATTTCATGTACTTGGAATGATCATATGGCTGACATTCTGAAATGGAAAGCTAAAGTTGATTCTGAAAGGCCCAGTATCATATAGTTTTCATTCAAAGGTAATCTATCATCTGTTGTTGCAGAAGCTGTAGGCCCAGTTTATGTTACTCAAAGATAATTTTTTCCATGTCACTTCTGGGATGAATTTCCTGCTTTTCTTCTTTAGGAGGATTTTAGTAGCCATGATCAGGCTATAAATGTCTTGATTTGCTTCTTTTGAAGTCAAGCAAGCCTTGGAATCTCTTTTTATGTCATTCAGCTTCAGGTTAAAAAAAAAAGCAGAAGAATTAGCAGCTACAAGAGCACTAATTAGACTTTATTACAAAACTTGATTGAGGGGTCTGATCAATAAAGTTGAAGGAAATACTACTCTGTCCTAGTGGAAACCAACTCAATGCAATTTGGGTAAGCTCACTGGACAGGATGGTCACTATTTCAGACCCCTGAAGACTGATCTGATCAAAAGACGGATACACGTACATTTATATGTAGCAATGACTTCTGTGAAAATAAGTCCTTCATTGTCCATCAGTGGCAGGAAATAGAGAAGACAACAAAGAGCTAAATACAGAAGTCACACACATTGCCTTGGAATTCTAGACTGATTGAGGGAAGTTACACATATTCCTGGAACCTCAGTTTCCATACTCAGGAATGGGAAGCAGTAGGAACTACACGCATGGCTCTTGGGAGGACTGGAACCAACATAGGTCCTGTCGCCCATTGCCTGACTGGGAGTCTCCAGCATCTCATCTTAGCTAGACTCAGAAGTGATAAGCCACTGCTCTAAGAGCCCAGAAGGTTGTTGGGAAGATTGCTTGTGCCATCCGATGCACTTCGAGGCCATGCACAAGGAAATGGATTAAAATCTTTTTAATCTGAAATTAGGGTCTGTTCTTATGAATGAAACCCTACCTTTTTTCTTTAATTCTTTGTGTTTTTTGTTTTTTGTGTTTTTATTTTAGAATCTTCAATTTACTGTTTAATATTTTCTTACCTATGAGAAAGGTCTCGGAACCCCAGGGATGAAACTAACTTGTCACATGGATCTCTAAAAATGTGGAAGTTACATAGCATCTGCCCAGTGATTGTGGTTTGCAAAACCAAGAGAGGGATCTGAAGAGGAGCACCCTGCAGAGAAGCCAGATAGAAGGGCCAGCACAATCCTGCAAGTTAAGGTTCGAAACCACCTTAGGGAAAGCGGGCAGAACAAACTGGACAAAAACCTCTGAACAGAGGGTGGAACAAGAGGCAGGAGCAGTAAAACATGAAGATTTAAGGACTGCATTTCAGGTACTTGCAATGCGAGTGTGCAGAGACCAGCTAGCAACCCCACCAGGGCATGGACCTAAGGGTCTGCTGAAGGCTTCCCTCAACACTTAGTTATCCAAAAGAAGGAAAATAATTGCTGAAAAACTGAAGGAATATGCATTAAATAGCATCTGCCATAAGTGCATGAATCTTTTCTTCCTTTTCTTGAGGGGTAACAACATTGCCACACATATGCCCACCGTGAACATAACACTCAGCAGCGTGGTGTGGCACCCACCAACAAGGCATCTGTTCTTAGCTCCCATTCCGCTCTAAATTCTGATCCAGGGATTGCTCAAGCCCATCAAATTGTGCCATCATCAGCGATTCTTGCAGATCTCTGGAGCACTCCAGGCAGTAACAGTGGCAAACCCGACTTGAAGATGGGAAAGAGCATAGCAACAAGCATGTGGTCCTTCTGTGGGCTCAAGAAGAGGAGAGCTGACTCGTTCTCACCCCGCCCAGGACTCCCAGTTAGCAGCACATGGCAGATCATCCGCAAGACAGTCTCCTTAGAGTGATCTGGCAGAACTCAACCACTCTCCTCCCACCCCGTTCTCTGCAAGGCAAAGTCCAAACCCCTCCACCTAGATCCTTCACAATCTGGCCCAGGATGGCCTTAAAAAATGACTTTAATTTTTGGTGCATTATAATTATACATAATAGTAGGGTTCGTTAAGCCATATTTGTATATGCACATAAGATAATTTGCTCAATCTCTTCCCTAGTACCTTCCCTTTCCCTCCCCTCCTCCTTCCCTGCCATCCACTGGCCCTACTCCACTGATCTCCCCCTCTAGTATTATTATTTTTTCAATTAGTGCATTATAAATATACTTATACATGTATATGCAAATAATTCATTGTGAACAAAACATGATTTGGTAGACTTCATTCCTCAGTACTTCCTCTTGCCCACCTCTCCTCCCTCTTGATTCTCTTCCTTTATTCTAATGATCTCCCTTCTATTATTGTGAAATTCTCATTTCAACTCTTTTTTTTCTCTTTCTCTCTAGCTTCACATATGAGAAAAATATTCCACCCTTTACTCTCTGAGTCTAGCTTTCTTTGTTTAGCAAGATATTCAGTTCCATCCATGTTATAGTGAGCTTTTTCACAGCCTTGAAAAGTTTACATTGGGCTCACAGTTTCAGAGGTCTCAGTACATAGGCCAGCTCCATTCCTTGGACCTCAAGGTGAAGCAGAACATCACGGTGGAAGAGTGTGGCACAGGGAAGTGGCTAATATGATGATCATGAAGTAGAGAGAAACTCTTCCCACCAGATACAAAATATATACCCCAAAGGCACACCCCAAATGACCCACCTCCGCTAGCCACACCCTACTCACCTTCAGTTACCACACAGCTAATCTTATCAGAGAATTATCAGATCTAATAATCCAATCATTTTATCTCTGAGCCTTCCAATATAGTCTGACACATGAGCTTTTGGGGCACACCCAGTATCCAAACCATAGCAATCCAATTACCAGCAAATGACATAATTCTATTCTTCTTTATGGCTGAGTAAAACTCCATTGTATATATACACCAGATTTTCTTTATCCATTGGTCTGTTGCTGGGCACATAGGCTGGTTCCATAACTTTGGTACTTGTGAATTGTGCTGCTATAAACATGGGCATGCATGCATCACTACAGTATGCTGATTTTTGTTCTGGATAAATGTCAAGGAATGGGAGATCTGGATCATATGGTAATTCCATTCCTCATCTTTTGAGGAATCTCCATTCTGCTTTCCAAAGCAGTTGTGCTAAATTGCAGTCCCACCAACAGTGTAGAAGTGTACCTTTCCTCCACACCCTCACTAGCATGTGCTGTTGTATATAGTTTTGATGAATGCCTTTCCAACAGGGGTGAGTTGAAATCCAGTGTAGCTTTGAGTTTCATTTCCCTGATTGCTAAGGATGCTGAACATTTTTTACATATTTATTGGCCATTTATATTCTTCTTTTGTGAATCATCCATTTAGTTCATTTGCCTTTTTCTTGATTGTATTGTTTTGACACTACCAGCCTCCACTTTCCTTCTCTTCACTTCTCTGAACTTATTTCCCACACAGGTGTTTAACTTTGATGCCTTGCTCATAATGCTGCCTCTGCCTGGTCTTTCATCCCAGAATCTTCACCTTTTTAAAATCCATTTCACATGTTCATTCAATCCAATATTCATTTCATAAATATTTATTTCTAATGTGCCACTCTGTTCTAGGCACTGGTGATGCAAACACTAAGAGAAACAAGAGACCCTGAACACACTTAAGGAGCTAGAGGATTCAGATGAGTTCTTCTGAAGGAAGTGTTGTCTCCACCCCTTATCACCAGGAAGTACTCCTGTTTCTCTCTTTTTTTATTAAAGAGAGAAGGACAGTGAGAGAGAGAGAGAGAGAGAGACAGACAGAAAGAAGGTCTCTCAAGCTGCTTTTTATCCATCCACTTCTCCATCTCTTCTGCGTTTCTTCCCTTGTTCAGCAAAGGGAAATGTCACCAAATGGTTCTGGTTACTGACACTAAAATTTTCTCAGTGCATGTTTGTCTTCTCCAGTCCTCTCCTTTTCCCTTCCCAGAGAGGACACAGTGGCCTTGAGAATGTTTCTTGTGGGCCTCTGCTACAGGGTGCAATATACATCTAGAGTCCTAGGCACCAAATCTCAAACTCAGCCTCAGCATTCTCACTGAGGACAAAATTCCCCAGGGTTGCTCTTAACCCACCATGGCCTGGACAAGGGACACAAAATTTAACAGGTCCTAATAAACTCAGTAAAGAATATAAATGATATTTGGCAGAATATTTTCAAAGCAAAATTAATGCAATGCATTTGTAATGAACAGAATATTAAAACTTTAAATAAAGATTGGTGTTGCTGATTTCCCTTCGGCTTACACTGGTACAAGTTTCAACAAGTCTCTGCCTCCAGGGACAGAGCACAGTAGGGATGCTCTGGCACAGCATTCCCGGGAGAGGCAGGACACATTTGTCAGCCAATTTGGCTCAGAGATGGTTAGTTTTGTTGGAAGTCATGGACATTCCCACCCAAACCTCTTTTCTTGATCATTCCAGTTCAGACTTCCACAGAATGGTGACTGTCCTGTTCATCTGGCCAGGCTCTTCCTGTCTCTACATGGGTATTCCACTAATGAGACCCTGTGCCCTTCATCCTGTCTTCAGGCCCGCTTCTTGGAGAAATGAGACTAACACAAAAGAGAAGGATTTACTGCGGCAGAAGAGCAAGATCGAGGAGAAGTGTACTACCCAGGCAGGGTCTGGAAGCTGCCTGCCACTAGAGAATTGATATTCTCTTCCTTCACTTGTCCAGACAGTCAGAGGCATTTCTGTGCCCGGGTAATGCACACAAGTTACAATGGTTATGTTTTCACATGGATTTAAATCTTTTTTTCAAGCAGAATTTTTGCATCTATTTGCCGATGAATAGAACCAAGACTGTATACCATGAATGTCTAGACTAAATCATTAGTTCATCACTGACATGAAGATTTTATCTTTAAAATACTTGTGCTACAAAGAATTGAGTGACTGTAGCTCAGCAATTTTAAATAGACTTCATCTTGCTTTTTTAAAACTTCATTCCAATGCTAAGCAAGGTCTTTTGAAACCTCTTGGATGCATCTGGTTGATCCACATTCTCTTACAAGCAGCTGCCCATTACTTGGTGTCGAGTTGACCCTGGACTTAATAGTTGGCCATTATCACGGATTCAGAGACTCAGACTAAATTTCTGCTTCCACTGAGTTTTTCTCCATCTGAGCTCGAGAGGGAGTTTTACTCTCTTACATGATGAGGTTCTCTATATTATTTACAATGCTCTCCTTCTTGTGCCTCAGGAGAAGGAAAGCCCTGGGTGGCCCTTGCCATGATGATCAGGAATGGATATAAGATTCAATACAGAGTGATTTGATGTGGAGAAAAGTTCCAGAAAGTTCCAGAACTTTCTATATAAGCCCCTCCTTGTTCTTAGGGTAAAATATCTGTAAGTTCCTCTTTGTTCATTTTCTAGACCTTGCCATGTCATGGATATGAGGGCCCAAATTATTAAAAGCTGACTGAAAAGGAAACCAGACCCAACAGAAGGGCACTGCCAGAGAGGCAGACAGCCCTGGAGCCCTGGTTACCACTTTGCAATCTGCCTTCCCTCCTGACTTCCAATATATAATCTCCAATGTGAACCAATAAATTTATTTAATCCAAATTGGATTTAACATTGCTTTTGCACAAGAACATTCTAAATATTATAGAGAACCTCATCATATAAGAGAATAAAACTCCATCTCCAGCTAAGATTGAGAAAACCTCAGTGGAAGTAAACATTTAGAATTTTCAATATCTGGAAATCACATTTAATCAGAGATTCAAAGAAGAAGGGTATTGGCTCATACAGGGGGAAAAAAGATTTTGGATCTTCCTTTCAGAACAATTGCTGTGGGAGAGTAAATGAAAAAAATGAAGAATGACGTCTAGACTGGGCTCAGGGAAGAGGGATTTCTGATGAGAAAGGTTTGAGCTATGAGGCTGAGCAGACACAGAGCCGGGGAGTGCGTCTGGGTGGCCCTTCTTTTAAAGATAGAAAAGGAGGCAATTCAGCCCTTACATTCAGCGTGGGAGACTCAGATCCAGAGAGACCTGGTGGAGGAAAGCCTGGGGTTGTCGGGGTAAATAAATCACAGCCCACTTCTTTTCTAAGATCTAAACCAGCAGAGAAACTGAAGCAAGCCTTAGTTAAGGAGTTATGGTATCAGTGCTGTTGCTGCATGCACTGGATTGGAGAGCTTGGCTCCAGAAGTGGCCATACGTGCTGCTCACCACATTCCCCCTCCACACCGGGCAAGGGGGCCGGCGAGGGGCAGCGCCCACACAGGCCCAGCAAGGGCAGCTCCATACAGGCTGTGCACTCCCCCGCCCATCCTCCCCACTGGCAGGGGCAGAGCTTGCCTCTTGCAGTTTTGTTACACGGACGAACAAATTAAAAAGCGTTATTCTTTGCATACAAGGCAGCTCTTCAAGAACAAGGCCTGGTATTGGGGAAAGTGTAGCTGGTCCCTTTAAATTCACCTAAATGAGACGTGGAGCAATGAATGCCTGGTCCCAGCTGTCCAACAGTGGGTCAGGCATTCGGCCTGCCCTGGTGGAGAGGGATGGCAAGCAGGCTGCAGAAACTGCACCTCTCTCCGAGGTAAGCCTCTGCTCAGGACGCAGGGCAGGACAGCAGTGTCCTCTAGAACACAGCGCAGGGAGCCGCTGCAGCAGCTGCGTTCCAGAAGGAGCTCCCCTGGCGTCTATCAAGAGATGCCTCCTCCAGCTGTAACAGTGTCCACAGCGTGGAGAGTTGGGAAACCAACCCTTTAACTTCAGAGTTCAGTTGTGGCAGCAGATGAAGAAAGATTCAGTGCCTTCTGCTCGCCACTGCCCCTCTGGCCTACAAACACTGGAGAACCTTTCCAGACCATGTGTAGTGTTTCACCAATATGTTTCAAAAAGATGAGATACACTTAAAATATATATTGAAATTGGTGCTAAGTTATAGATTTGACTGAAGGAAGGACTGGTATTGGGGAAAGGCAGTGGAGACTTGGGAAGATGGGAGTAATAGGATTTGTCTGAAGACTGGGCATTTTTATAGACCCAGAATTCATTCATTTTCCATCTCTCACTGCAGGAGTATCCTTATTTAGGAAATAAGATATCGGCTCCCAAAAGAAGCTTGATTCTGCATGTGGCAGAGAAGGAATGTATCCAATTTAAGAAACAGGTTCACATTTATAAAATTTAGCAAGGCCTGCTTGAAAGCAATAGGGATTAAAACAAAGAAAAATGGAAGAAGGTGAGGCCAGGAAAGCTCTTTCCGCTGCCAGTGGAGGAACAGAAGTCCACTCAAAGTGTGCACAACTGAAAAGATGCAGACAGACGTCAGACGCTGAGGTCGCACATTTAGCCGTCGTCAGCATCTGCGGGAGTCCAGGATCTGCGGAGTGTGACTCTTGGGCTGGCACAACTGTGGGAACAAGGTGGAGAGGGAAGAGTAGCAGTGACAGCACTGGAGCTGGTCATAAATGGATCGACTGGAGAAGCAGAGCAAGAGGAAGTGCTCAGAGCTGCAGTGCTTTGTTTATGTAGGGGGCAGAATCCACCTACTGTGTGCAACTGTTCTTTCAGAGGCAACTCTGGATGCAACAACATTTTTAACCTCCTGAAAATGTAGGAATTTTGCTTTGGTGGTGCTTCTGACCAACAAGACTTGAGGTCCTTTTCCCCACACCTTAAGGTGTATTTAACCCCTTTAAGTCCCCACTTTCTCTTTGAGGCCTGGGTTCTCTGACTCTAGCTCTGAACTGAGCATGGGCTTGCCCAGAGCCTGGCCCTGTCCCACTTTGAGCAGAAATGCTCAGCAATAAGGACAAGGCTCCTGCACCCCGCCCCTGGCCCTTCTCTCTGTGGAAATGAATAGCGGACCTCTAGCACTGAGAACAGCATTCTGGCAAGATCGAGGAGTGAAGTAGTGAAGTTTTGATGCTGTCTCTGTAAAGTTTCTTCCTCTAGACACTGCTAAACCTCCACTGAGGGCTTTGGCTAGCAAAAGCTGTGTAGGTCTGGTTTTATTGGATACTCAATTTCAGAAACATCCGCTTGCTTGAGATTACTTTTGTAAGAGTTGAGGGTTTTGTCTTTTTCTAATATTCTCTAAATTATGTGACTGCATGGCTGTTGTGATAATCTTATCTGTCCATAGCGTTTTTCAGATGTAGGGTCGATGGAATTCAACTTGCACAGGACTGAAGTAATTAATTACACACGTCCTCAGGAAAGGCAGCCTGGAGTGCCTCAGGGACCCAGCGCTGCCCACACACCTGAGAGACAGAAGGAGGCAGCACTGAGTAGGATAGGACTGAGGACGCCAAGGCCTCAAACTTCGACTCCCTAATTCCCAAGCTTCATTCTCATCGCCTGTGAAGGGAGAGGCACACTCACCTCAAAGCCTACTGGGCGGGGAAAAGAGGGAATATTTGCGAAGCACACGGCCAGCACCTAAAAACGGAGCTTCTAAAATAATTATTATTTCTGTTAAAGTATCAATAACGTAATGCTTGCTTGAATCAGACTGCTCAAAACACCCAATTAAAACAGGATTTTTTTTCTTCAGTGGGAGAAAGGAGAATCTGAGGACTGTTGAAAGAAACTACTCAATTCAAACCTAGGACTTATTAAGCAACTACTATGCTCTAGCACTATCCTAGGCACTGGAACTGCAGCAATGAGGCAAGTCACTTCTTCTTAGGACAGAAATTGGAGCTCATCTCTAGACTTTTCTCCATCCCCTCTATAGTGCAAGCCTGCTCAGAACAGGCGCTAAAGATGATTGACCTCATATCAAAAGGGCAGAAAAGGGACTGTGGACGCCTGTTGATCTGAGCTGAGCCGAGAGCGTGGAGTCTTAGCAACCCAAAACACAGCAGATGACCCCAGCAGGGGGCACAGTATAGACAGGCCACGCAGCATGGATGGCCAAGTGGAATTTTTCAGCAGCCTCTTCTCCCTCTGTCCAAGACTGCTCTCTGTGCCACGAGCTGCCTGGAGCTCCGCTCCCACCCTGAGCCTGCAGTGACTTGTTCTAATTTCCTGTGCCACTGCCAACTGCGAACTAGCCTGCTGCATCAATAAGCAGCAGCTTCGCAGATATTTATCAGGCACTTACTGTGAGCAAGGCCCAATGTGAGTATGTCCCTACGGTCAGATTTACTTCACTACCATTGTAATAACTCCATGACACAGGTGTCTTGCAAAGGTGGAAACTGAGACCCAAAGAGGATAAAGGATTCATTCAGGGTCACACCGCCACAGTGGCTAAGCCGGGCCTTGAACCCAGGTTTCCTGACTTTATATCCAGTGCTCTTTTCCCTTTAGCACTTCACTCTGCTCCCACGCTCTTCATAATACAACCCCAAGTCTCCTTGCCATACCCCACCCCTCTCTCCAAAAAAACAGCACAGAGCTAGAACTCCCTGCTCAATGTGTTTATTCACTATGGCCACCTTAACAAAGAACTGCAGGTGGGGCATCTTCCACAGCAGGCGCTGTTCTCTCACATCTCACGGTTCTCCATTGGAAGTCCAAAGTCAAGATGCCAGCTGGCTTCACTTCTTCGGAGCCCTCTCTGCTTGGCTTGCCAATGGCTGCTTTCTCCCTGTGTCTTCACATGGTCTTCCTGGTGTTCATGCCTGCATCCTAAGCTCCTTTTCTAAGGCCACCAGTCACATTGGACTGGAACCCACCTGTATGACCTAACGTTACCTAATCACCTCCTCAAATAGCCTGTGTCCAAATATTATCACACTCTGAGGTCCCAGGGGTTAGGACTTCACCGTATGAAATTTGGAGGCTGCAACTCAGATCTTAACACTTAGGCACAACAAAATTTTCAGCTGCTTGAGGCTTTGTCCATTTGCAAAATACTTTCAAATTCATTCCCGCCTTTGAGCCTTTGAAACATCTCCATTTGTTGAGGGAAAACTAAGGATTTGAGAGACCATTCATTTTGCAATTTCCCAAAGTCAGCAAGGACCCCAGTGGAGAATTCTTGCAGTTGTCTTAATTTGCATCTGACCCCAGTATGATGTGTCTCTCTAGCCCTATATTATCACCATGTAATTATTTCTATACTTTGGATCTTAATTATGACAACAGAGGACATCAGGGGCAATACAGATACTAAGAATGAGAACAGCTGACAGATGCTGGAGCCAATCCAGAAGAGGTAATGGAGAAGGAAAAGATCCAAATCGGGTGCCCATATGGGTGTCCTCTGTGAAACAAGCATAGAACTTTGCCCATGGGCTCCCAGGAGCTTCTCAAGAGCTTTGCTGAGGAGCAGAGCCTGGAAGCAGAGTGCTATGTGGGGGCTGTGGCAAGCCCATCAGGTCTGCACAAAATCCATTTCCTGTCCCTTTCTTTTTCCTAGTGGTGCCACAATTTGTTCAGCTGGCTGTGGAGACTCACCAGTTCTCAGGGCTGGACCTTACTCCATCCCCCATGGGGGACAAATTATGACACATAAAAGTCGTGGGTTTCTCATTCCCTGATTAATATTTAATTTGAGGCTGCTGTGTGATGAATTTTGACCATGGGATATAACTAGAACTGTAGATCTTATGGAGAGTTTCTTCTTTTCTTGCTAAAAGGGGACCAGTTTGGTCTAGATAAGGTCGTTTTGCTTATTTGTCCTTCTCCTTCTTCTTGCCTGGAATGCAGATGTGATGCCAGAAGACAGAGGCCAGTTCATAAGCATGAAGAGATGCAAATAAGGAGAAAGGCCACCAGCGCAGGATGGCAGAGAAGAAAGACAGGAGGAGCTGCATCCTTGAGAAATTCACTAGGCAGTGTCGAACACCTGCCCTACTCACCTTCGATCCTTGTGCTATGGGAGGAAAATGAATGTGTGCATGCTACTGTAATTTAATTTTTTTGTTTTGTGTTGTGTGGAGTTTGTGCTCTTTTTTGGTAACTTGCAGTCAACGAATGCACACAGTGAGGCCCAAATCCTGGCTAAGTCCCCAGCTGCAATCAGTCCATGTTCCTATGCACAAAACCAGGGCTAGTGGAGAGAGCTGGCTCTGGGTTCTGACCACACATGTTACCTGGGTGTCTTCTATTTATGAGGGTGCTCTTATTTTGTATGTACCTATTCAACAATGGTGAGACTCCACCTTAACATTGGTCAATCTGGCTTCCAGGCTGAAGGGTGAAGGAAGTTGCTCTGCCCCAGTGATGCACCTTCAAAAGCCCCAACCCTCATTGCACAGGGACAACTGGCCAACAAAAATAGAGCAAATGTTATCATGTTAACATCTCATCACAGGTATGGCAAAGGGCAGGGAGAGAGCAATCATTAAAATCCCACTGCACGCGGGGTTCAGTGTTTCCATACATTCAGCAAATGTTACCAGGAGCCAAGTGCACATCAAGTTCCTGTTTCCAGGAGGAGTACAGGCAACACATAAAACCCACACAAATCTATCCTTATGGGGCTTACCTGCTAGTGAAATAATTAAGCAATACATCACCAAATAAGTTGCACATTTACACACATACAAGAACACACATATGTCAGATGCATACAAAAGGTTTGGAGGGCAGCAGTACTGTGGAGGAAATTCCCAGAAGGAAGGGAGATGAGAGGTGTTGGGTGCCACTTACCGTGCTGGTGACTTCTCCAGCTCAGCCTTCCCATGTGACAAATGAAGGGCTGTCCCTAAGTCGCTTACTTTGCTAGCATTCTTTGAGAATATAACACAATTCCTCTGCTGATGGACCAGCTCCTCCCTAAATGTTTTCTAAAACAGTTGAATAAGTGAACTGAGAATGAACTGCACTGTTAGCATGTAAGTCAACCCCACTTTGTAGGTCTCTTCATCCTTCCATGGTTCCTCTTACTACCATTTACAGTTTTATATTTATTATCTAATCATATTTTATCAATTAAGTGAGCAAATAGGATCTGTCATCCAACTGAATATCTAGTAATGGTAACTATTATCGATAATCAACACAGTGCTTGACCGACTGTGTACTCAACAAAATTGAGTGAATGAATGAATGAATATATTCCAATTTATTGCTTCAATTTTGCAGATGTCTGTTGATATTTTTCTCTTCTTCAGCATTATGTCTTTGAACATTTTATTCATTGATATTTTTCCAAAATCTATATTAAGGGGCTGGAGCAGTGGCTCGACAGTTACAGTGCTTGCCTGGCATGCGCGAGTACACAGGTTCAAACCCCAGCACCATGCATACAACTAAGTGTCAGAGCAAAGAAAGCCATGTGAAAAACTCAATAAAAATTGATTCTCTCTCTCTCTCTCTCTCTCTCCCTGACCTTCTGTCTTGGAAAAAAAAAAAGCTATATTCAAATGTATGTCTTCAAACCCTTGGGATCAGGGTAACTTATTTCATTCATTTTGTAAATAGAATAAAATTTTTAAAAACACTATGTATTGTGTGGGCTAAGGTGGAGGGAATGAATTTGTATACATTAAACTCTAAAG